>BMAU01018855.1:0-35000 GCA_019973935.1 Trichonephila clavipes
GAGGCAACGGATAGCAATAAAGATGCTCATTTCATGCGTATGTTCGATTTTGGGATGGTATGTCAGCGTTAGAAGAACTACTTTTTGTAAGCCAATAAAAACTTAAAGCAACAGCAATAGCATTATTTGATATTTTAAATAACTTTATAAACGAGGCAAATATAGAGTGGAAAAATTGTGTCGGAATATGCACCGATGGTGCTCGTACAGTGTTAGGAAGATTTAAAAGTATACAAGCACTTGTGAAACAAAAATCTCCACTGTGCATCTGGACACATTGTATGATCCACAGAGAAGCTCTGGCTTCCAAAGCAATTAGTCCTGGCCTGAATATTGTGCTAATGGTAGTTGTGACTGTAGTAAATTACATAAAAATGAGACCCCTAAAATCAAGAATCTTTTCTGGACTTTGCAAAGACATGGGCGCAGTACATTCATCCTTGCTATTTTATTTTTGAAGCAAGATGGTTATCACGCGGGAAATTTTTACAACGTGTTTATGAATTAAGAAATGAAATTACCATTTTTCTAGAAGAGGAAAACTTACCGGAAGCTGAGAAATTTCGAGATAGTTTATTTCTGATGAAGTTGAGCTACTTGTCGATATATTTGAGAAATTAAATGTATTGAATCTTCAACTTCAAGGATCAAATGTACATATCTTTGACACGAGTTATAAAATTAATGCTTTTTGTAGAAAATTAGAATTATGGAGCCGAAATATATTTAAAGCAAAAAAAAAAAAAAAACTTAGAAATGTTTGAAAATGCGGATAAATGTGTAAAAACTTACAAAACTGAAGAACAACATGTGGAAGTTGTTCATAAAACTATTGAATATCATTTAGCTATGTTGGCAAAAAATTTTAAAAAATATTTTTTTGCTGAGGGCAACTTGATAGCAAGTTACGAATGAGTGAGAGATCCATTTCAAAATACCCCAGAAGGGCTCTCCACTACCGAAGAAGAAAGTTTCATAGATTTCACATCTAGTGGCGAAATTAAAAGGACACCTGTAATAAAACTCTTCAATTTTGGGCTGAAGTAGATGATGAATTTTCTGAACTGAAAACAAAGTATTTCGTATACTTTTACCGTTTTCAACACCGTACCTTGTGAAGTCGGATTTTCTGCGGTGGCTGCTTTGAAGACAAAAATATAGATCTCAGCTAAATATAGAAAATAACTCAGTGTCAATTTCTAATATTAAGCCTTCATAGAAACCTTTTGCTCTGCAAGACAAGCCCATGGAAGTCACTAATAATAATTAAACTTGCTCTTAAATTAGTATTAATAAATTAGTTATAAAATACATTGTGCAGTACTGATACATTTATAAGTACACTGGCTGAAGTACCGTTCTCTGCGATTATTTTTAAAAATAATACATTATTCTTGATATAATAGCTTAATTGTAAGAAGAGTAAAACCAAGTGCACAACAATGCATACAAAAATATAAAATGATTTTTAAATGAATGCTCCTATTATAAATAGTTTAAAACGAACTGTAATTTTTAAGCCTCACAGAATTAGCATTTAGAATTAATATTAAATAAGGAAAACGAATGAAAATTCCAATGAAGAATAATTGTGTTATTTTAATATTTAAAGCGAGAAACCTTCAAAATGTTTTAACCCGGAAACAGGCGCCCACTCCACACTAACGTTAATGATCGCGCGATCACTTCACCAAGTCACCCCAATCCTTTTTTTTTATAATTATTTTTTTCTGTGCTCGATAAAATCACAATTGCAGTGAATAATTTAACTAAGAGAAAATATACTTACCTACTTTAAAGGACTTTTTTAATTTTCTTTGATGATTTGAGAAAAATCCAATAAAACTAAAGAAACCGTTCCAAATGTGCGTGACCTTAATAAAGAACATAAATCACAGACACTTTTCACTAACAATACAAGAACGTTATTTGCAATCAAAACTGTCATATTTTGCTCACGTTATTGTAATTTTTTCTATTTTCTTCGATGATCTACAAATAGCATATGTAACTTTTTTCTTGCTTGTGTCTTTTTGACAAGGCGAAGGGTTACATTTATGGCTTCTTAGTTTTCTTGATATCTTAATTTTCTTGATAGAGTTCTTTAGGCAGCATTTGAAAATAAGAATTCAACTCAAACGTTTCATGTCCATCACTTTTGTCATATTTACTTTTGCTATCACGATTAATATGCATTATATTATCAGGTTCTTCAATTGCTTGATCAGTTTCATCTTCCTTCAATAGAGAGATCACAGATGCCCATTTTTTATATTCTGCTCATTTACATTTATAAACCATAATAAGTTGTACAACACAGCAATTAAAACCACAAAGTTAATCGTAGGGGAAAGTATAGCATATTCATAGAAAATATTTTTGAACAAAAGTGGTCGTGAAGGGAACTCGATCAAAACAAGTACCTTGATTGTAAAAAACCGTTTGCCACTCTCAAAAAAGAGGCATAAATGTGACAAATTCATTTTAGTTTCCATTAAGACTGTCATATCGGAGGATACTGTCAAGAAACTGTTAACGAATAAACAGTTTTTACCAGAATTTGAGTGATTCAGCGCCTCATGCGACCGCTCCCATGAAAAAATGTATTCGATACAAAAACATCGATGTCAGTTATAAAAAAAAATAATTGAGTAAAACGTTTTTTATAATGCAATTTCAGATTACTCATAAAATACATCTTGGCCAATTAATCCTTAAAAGTGCTCAATATGCTTATCCATACATCATAAAACTCATTTACATGGGGGGAAAGCAACAGAAAAATATTATTTACAACTTTCCCAAAAGAAAAGTAGACGGAGTTAAGCATACCAGTAAGTTTGGTCAAAGAGATGATAATCAAAAGTACTATTCTAGAGGTTACAAGAAACGTAATAAAAAAAATCTCATCGCAGGATTACAGCAAAGCAAACAAAATATCTTTTTTTTATTTTGTTTTGGGATCAAAAGATAGCTAATGAGCGTTTGAAGTGGAATCTTTTGAAACTGGAAAACCAGATGATATATATAATTTATATCAGTGTAAATGTGTATTTTTATTTTATCAGAAAGCATTTTGTTTTACTTCATTCCAAAAATAATTTTTAAGCCTTTTATATTTTCAAGATGCTCGCGCCCCCTTGAAGGGTTATCGCGCCCCCAGGGGCGCGCCCCACAGTTTGAGAAGCACTGTCATAAACGCTTATATTTTTAATTTGTATAAAAAATTATACTTTGCTTTATTTCCACTTAAATTCTTATTTTTATTTTGAGTTAACTTTTATCCTTGGATGACAAATATGTGAGTTAAACTATTTATTTTATCTTCTAAGTACACAAATGCACACACATTTTTTTTAGCGATGAAAAACTCTAACTTACGCGATAGGTGGGACTGAGTGATAACCGAGTAAGTCGAAGTATAATTTCCCATATAAATACATATAGATTATGAGAGATGAAAGAAAATAATATAGGGAAAAAAAACGCTGAATAAAATCGTAGATAACACATATTCAAAATCGCAAACTGAAGTTATTTCGATATAGGTTTCATAAAATACAACAAAGTCTATTGACTCAAAGAATTTTTTTGTCTCGAAAAATTTCCTTATTGCAAACTAAAAATCTTTTTTTTTTTATTCCTTGTTTTGCTGAAAAATGCACAACTCTTCATTGGAGTCCATATTTTCTAAAATTTGTGTGTGTGACCTTTTCTCAATTAAACCGAGACCTTCTGTCAAATTCCTACCACCATCATTCAATCTTCTAACTGAACAGGGTCTAAAGGGACTCTAGTTCTTCCCTGTCTTGTTCATGCTTTTCTGGGAGTTCATCAATTGTCAACTCTTGATTGCGGGAATCCAGCAGTTCTTGAACGTTATCACTATCAACTTCTAAATTAATTTGCCTGGCAAGATCGCGCGTGACAACTTCTTCAATCACATTGCCAATTTCATCAGTCTCTGGTACTAATTCTGCCAGAGATTCAGTGATGGAAAAGGGGAGGAAAAAGATAGTTTTTTCCAGACAACATTTAAGGATTTTTGTGAAACTTCATTCCAAGATTGTCAGGTGATTCACACTGCATCTAAAGTACTGAATTGTATCGAAAAGTCTTTAACACAGAGCTCGTTGTTTTATCTCATAGTTTCACGCAGATGTGCAAATGAATGTGTAATCGAGTTGTGTAACACTCAAACAAAAGACGAATCAATGAGATTTGAAAATCGCTTAACTCCGAGTTCGCATAAGTCGGGGTAGCGTAAATTGAGATATAATTGTAAGAAATACTGGTACAGATAACGGTGGTATACACAAAATAATTCTTTATGGGTTAATATTAACATCTAAACTTTTTTTATAGGATACTATGGGTTATTTATACTTAAACATCACAAGTAATATAATAAAAATTAAAGTCAATTTCTACTTAGGTCAACAAAGAAATTTTTTATTTTAGTTAATTACAGTTAATTAGTGGATTAGAATTTGGAAACACTGTATGAACAACAAGTATCATCCACTACAAGTTTAAAAATATATATTTAAAGAAAAGAAAAAAATTGTTAGAAAAACTTACTGGCGCCATCTATTGGTGCTAAATCTAACTTCGTCAGAAAAAACGCAGGAAAAATTTAAAATTAAGAAATGAATTTAATTAATGAATTAATATTTGAAAAAAATGTATTAACATCAAGTGTTAACATCAACTACAAGTTTAAAACATATATTTGAACGTCAGTGAACGAATAAAAAGTGTAAAAATCAAATATGTAACAATCACGAAATTTTAAAAATGCATGCTAAATGTATCGCCCTTGTAAGGTTTAGTGTTATAAAATTTTTCAAAATTATCAAATTCAAAAAAATAAAACATAACTTGAAAATAATTATACTGTTACACAACTTTTGGGGATATAAAGGGTGTTTTTTTAGAGGTATAGAACTTTAAATTGCAATAAAACAACGATGTATTATTCGATTGACATGAATTTTTTTTTATTCGAAAGATAATCTTGTGGCATTACATTTTAAATATGATTTCTGGCATAGACTGCCACGGCTGGCTCGGATGTAGTCCAATCTGACGTCCAATTTTCGATGACTTTTTCCAACATTTGTGGCCGTATAACGGCAATAACACGGCGAATGTTGTCTTCCAAATGGTCAAACGTTTGTGGCTTATCCGCATAGACCAATGACTTTACATAGCCCCACAGAAAATAGTCTAGCGGTGTTAAATCACAAGATCTTGGAGGTCAATTCACAGGTCCAAAACGTGAAATTAGGCGGTCACCAAAACGTGTCTTTCAATAAATCGATTGTGGCACGAGCTGTGTGACATGTTGCGCCGTCTTGTTGGAACCACAGCTCCTGGACATCATGATTGTTCAATTCAGGAATGAAAAAGTTAGTAATCATGGCTCTATACCGATCACCATTGACTGTAACGTTGTAGCCTTCATCGTTTTTGAAGAAGGATTCCACCAGCCCATAAAGCGCGCACCAAACAGTCAGTTTTTCTGGATGTAACGGTGTTTCGACATACACTTGTGGATTAGCTTCACTCCAAATGCAGCAGTTTTGTTTGTTGACGTAGCCATTCAACGAGAAGTGCGCTTCATCGCTAAACAAAATTCGCTTATGAAAATCGGGAACAACGACAATCTCGTTTTGGGCCCATTCGACGAATCTACGCCTTGCTTGATGATCGTTTTGATGAATTGCCAAACCAAACTGAGAATAAATCACTTGACAGCTGTTAAATCGGTCGCCATCTTGGAAAGTAATGCCAACTTAAAAAAAGGAAAAACCTGGAAAAAAAGCCTTACCTGGAAAAAAAGCACTCTTTATAGCTTAAAAAAAGCAATTATTGGGTTCATTTTGTGACACATCTTTTCAATAATTCTTAGCTTATAAGTATTTTTCAATCGTTAGTTGGACATAATTTTTGAGATTTCGTGATACATATTTTCATTTACGTACCCCTTGTTTTTTTTTTCTTTAAAAAAATGTTAGAAAATATAGTGGATAGAAAATAAGAAACATAATTTTACATAGATATAAAATAATGCGCAGGACAGACTTAACTAATTTTTTTTAATTGAATCACAACATAATGTTTTCGAAAAGTTATAAAATTTTGTATTTCTGAAATTTTGTATTTTTTTCATAAGTAAAGCTATTTTTTGAAAAAGCAGAAGTTCCTTGTATAGAAGTACAAATAATTTGGAACCATATAATGTAATATTTTTCTTTAAAAATGTACCTAAATGCAAAAAATTATACTTTCGAAAAGAAGTAAAAAAAGTTTTCTTTCAATAAACATTTGATTACTATTTGCCTGTTTTATATGAATCTCGTTCCTCCAAACTCTGATTTTCTATACTTTCCTTTTAAATGGCTTTTGTCTTTTAATGAGATACTTTATATATATATATATATATTAATAATACTTTTAAATTTTAAAAATACGTTCACACAAAAAATTGCGATATACTAAAATATAAAGTAAGAAATTTTGTCCAACAATATATATATATCATTAAAATGTAGTTGAAGCTTAATATAGTTTACAATTTAGCTGCCTATCGGCTTCCTCTACCATGTCCAATCCATTGCATCCACACAAAATGACATTTTGATACTCATGGATATCCATTCCAAAATCAATTAGGGTGTTCGTGAGTGTCACGAGTTTTAATAATATGACGGACCAAGTCTTTCCGACTAAAATTTTAATAAAACCAAAAAGGTAACAGAAGTTATTGTGGGTTTCGATGTAAACAAGTTATTACCCACGTCAGCAATACTGAAATCTTTCAGCTTCTCCGACCATATATAGTCCGGTTGGCAGGTGCGCACGCAGGCATCTTCACGCATACGTCATACTCGCAGTCATCATTACGCAGGCGTCAACATCCCGCCCGGCCTTGCTATGTCCACATGCAAGAACTTAACAATTTGTATCTTAACAAAAAATACGCAATAAATTTTAAACATGAATTAATACTAATAAATATTAAGTGAATATCAAATTTCAGCAGAGAGAATTAGCTTAAGTTCTCAAATAATAAAATACATAATAATACATAGTAAATAATTTGATACACGAGAATACCAAAAATTCTAACAATAAATTCCAATTTAATAATATAAATAACCATACACATTTTCAATAGGCAGTATGCTCAACCTATTGATAGACCTTTTATAAATACCTTTACCAGTTTTAATATCTACAACTCTAACTTTCTTATCTTTCCCCATGTATATTTTAACAACACGTCCCAATAACCATTTACAAGGAGGAAGATTTTCTTCTCTTATTAAAACCATATCTCCCAATTTGAGATTTTTCTTTATTAACAATCCATTTCTTTCGTTGTTGCAGACTATTTAAATATGAAAGGCTCCACCTTTTCCAGATCGTTTGAACTGATTTAGTTATTTTCTGCCAAACATTTAAACGATTTGATTCGCATTGCAACAGAGACGGTTCCACTATAGCTGTGATCGGTCTCCCGATTAAAAAGTGAGCTGGGGTTAAAACCTCCAAATCATCTACGTCAGATGTAAAGTGGAGTAAGAGGTCGAGAGTTCAAAATTGCTTCAATTTGCGTTATTAAAGTCAATAATTCTTCATAACTAAATTTTGAGTTTCCTGCAACGCGTTTAAAATGATATTTTAAAGATTTTATATTAGCCTCCCATAGACCTCCCAGTTTGGGCTTCTAGGGGGAATAAATGACCATTCAATGCCTTCTTTTGCGAAAAACGCAAATAAAGACTCTTCTCTATCTCTTACTAACTTAGACAAAGCTTTTATTTCTCGATTAGCGCCTATCATGTTAGTACCATTATCCGAAAATATTTTATGACACTTACCCCTTCTTGAAATAAATCTTTTCAATGCAGCAATTAAAGCTTGCGAAGTTAAGTCGCTGATTATCTCTAAGTGAATGGCCTTTGTTACAAGGCAAATAAATATACAAACATAAACTTTAATTTCAGGACCTTTCCTCTGATACTTATTTTTGATAAAGAAGGGTCCACACAAATCAATTCCAGTTGAATTAAATACCTTATCGGGAGTTATTCTTTCTTTTGGCAAATCGCCCATTTTTTGAGAACAAATTTTAGGATTAAATTTAAAGCAAATTACACAGTTATGCACAACTTTTCTGCAAATATTTCGCCCGTGAATTGGCCAATATTTAAGTCTAACCTGATAAAGTAAATGTTGGGGCCCAAGATGAAAATATTTCTCATGGTAGTATTTAACAATAATTATAGTTAGTTTACTTTTCGCAGGAAGCAATATAGGATGTTTACTCGAATAAGGAAGTCGAGAGTGTTTCAGTCTTCCACCTACTCTAATGATTCCTTTATCATCTAAAAATGGGGATAAATTTAAAATCTTACTTTTATTACAAAAGTCATCACCATTTTGCATAGCTCTAATTTCCTTATAGAATGAGCTAAGCTGTACTTGTTTCATTAAATAAATTTCTGCTTCTTTCATCTCATCTGAAGTAAGAGGTCCCGTTTTCTTGTTAGTTGGATTTCTAATGTTAAATAGAAACCTGTAAAGAAAACTTAACACTCGAACGATAGTTAGAAACTTATTACTACGAGAAAGTAAATGATCAAAAAATGTTTGATTAAAGTTTAAAGTCAATACAGTATGTTCTTTAGAGTCCTTTGATTTTAGTTCAGGCAAATAATCTACTTCATTCAGTTCCGGGCACTCAGAGACAGTTTTGGGGAGTTCGTCAGTTCTTAGGAAGGCTGGACCAGTCCACCATTTGTTGTTGGAAATAAGTGTATCAACACTAAGTCCCCTAGACAAGAAATCTGAGGGATTGTCTTGTCCTGAGCAATGAAACCAAGAATCAGGATCAGTTAGCTCGGAGATCTCCTGCTCTCTGTTAGCCACGAATTGTTTCCATCTTTTAGAACAGCCTTTAATCCAGAATAGGACTATTTTGGAGTCTGTCCAATGGAACACTTTGCACTCCTTTTTCTTGCGGACGATTTCTTGAACCCTTGAACTCAATCGAGCTGCTACTAAAGCTCCCAGGAGCTCAAGTCGAGGCAAAGTAACTGCTTTCAGGGGTGCCACCCTCGTTTTTGAAGCGATGAGATTTACGAGCACTTCATTTTGTTTTCTTACTTTCACGTAAGCTGCTGCACCATAAGCGAGTTTAGAGGCATCGCAGAATATGTGAATTTCAATGAGGTCACTTACCTCATCATTCGTTGAATCAAGAACTAACCTTGGAATTCTAAGATTATCTAATAGGGGCAGTTCTTTACACCAAATTAACCACTTTTCCTTTACCTTTGGGGGTAAAATTTCATCCCAAGTTACTTTTTTTTTTATCCAAAGTTCTTGTATGAGACATTTTATTCTTATAGTAAAGGGTGAGAGCAATCCCAGGGGATCAAATATCTTCCCTATTGTTTGTAACATAAATCTTTTAGTATTTTCGTTTATCGAAACGAATTCCAGCAAACCTTTAGTATCCAACGTCAGACAGTCATCTAGAGTTTGCCAAGCCATGCCTAACACTTTTTGTTTTGTTTGTTCTAACCTGATGGATGCATCCATAGGATGTGTGTCGAAACCTTCAGCCACCCACTGAGCCATTAAAAAACGGTATCATTGCTGATCCATTTTCGCATCTCCATCCCTGCTTCTTTCATAATATTCTTAGCGTGGCGAGACATGAAAAGAGCTTCCTCTCGAGTATCCTGTCCCGTAATCCAATCATCCACATACATGAAAGAATCTAAATATTGTACAGTTATGGGATGAATTTCGTTATATTTCTCAATGTGATATTTGATTGTTGCTGCTAGTAGAAATGGACTAGAATTAACTCCAAATATCACCCTGTTAAATCTATAAACTTGCAAAGTGAGCTTTCCCCAATACGTGGATTACTATCTGTCCATAAAAACCGTACAAAATCTTTATGTTTATCCGCCAAGCAAATTTGAAGAAAAGCCTGACGAATATCCGATGATATTGCAACGCGATTTAGCCTGAAATTAATTAAAACATCTAAAAAATATTAGGATTCAAATTAGGTCCAGGCCACAAGCAATCGTTCAGTGATAGTTCGTTAGCTTGGTGTGAAGCTGCATCAAAAACAATACGAGTAGAAGTAGTAACACGACCCTCCTTTTTTATCGCTTGGTGTGGTAAGAAATACATTGGTTTGTGTACATTAATTTCAGTATCATTGACCTTTTCTATGATTCCTTGATTCAAATAATCTTGAATCGTTTCTTTGTATTGAGTGTAAAGGGTTTTATCTCTTCGTAACCTTCCCCATAAACTCTGGAAACGTTGCTTTGCCACAGAAATGTTATTCGACAATTCGTTCCAATGTTTACGAAAAGGTAATTCAACCACATACCGATTATTATTATATTGTACAGTTTCCTTAAAAATATTCATAGCTTGGTCATCTTTCCGATAGCAAGGGTCATCTTTTATGCCAAGGGATTCGAGCTCAAAAAACAGCTTTAATGTATCATCAACCGAATCATTATCTTTAAGAAAGTAACATGAGAAGTTATTAGTATTGGTTCCCTGGAGTCGTCCTCCAGCAATCCATCCAAATTCAAACAACAATTCTTTATTTACTTTATATACGTTATCTTTAATTATTCTAAAGAAAATATCCGCATTCAGTAAAGCGTGAATTTCCTTAGCTTCGTAAAAATAGGGATCTGATAATTCTAAAAATTCAGGAATTTTTATTTCCGAAACATCTAACGTAACACTTGGTGTCAACCAGGTAATTTTTTGAGTCACAAAAAATTCTACGCTTTCTCTAAAAGTACCACTTTTATTAGAAATTAAAGTATTAGAGTTTTTCCCCTTTAAGTTTTGTTTTAATGAATTGAGTCCTGAAACTGAGGAATTTATCTTTTCTATTGCAATACCAAGAAAATCACACATTTTTCTGGATATAATATTAATGTTAGACGCTGAGTCAAAAATGACGGGACATTTTAGTTCTCGGCCTTCATTATTTCGTAAGAAAACGCTACCAGTCGATATTAACACGTTCTTTCTATGTTGAGAAGCAGTGCTACTCAAAACTGTGTTCTGTGTGAAAGAATCCACCACATTCGATTCCCGGTCCTCCGGGTTAGTTAGTACTGGAAGTTCGGCAGAGGGAATAACCCATTTTTTCGGTCATCTATTGCCGCAGTACAGAGGGAGCGAGAATGTTTTTTGCCACATGGGCACACATACGTCGAAGTACATTGCATCCTTTTGTGGTTTTTTCGCAAACACAGTTCACATAACTTATTCAGATGGACTAAATCTAATCGTTTTCGGGGTTCAATTTTATAAACATTTTGCATCGAAATATCGGATGTAAAGTTTTATCCTTACAAACTATGCAACTCTTGTTTTCAACAGATCGATTCATTAAAAGGTTGGTTTTTGTCTTAAAGGATAAGTTAGATTTTCTTAATATCGTTTTTGTTTCGACAATACAATTTTTATCTACGGATAAAAGAATGGTTTCGCGTTGTTCTAAAAATGCAATAAATTCATCAAATGTGGGAACATTTTTTGCTTTTAAACTCAGTTCGAAATTTTTCGTGATTCATTATCCAATTTCTTTAGCATAATATTTAATAAAAATACATTAAATAAATTATTTTGCTCATAGTTTAGTAATTTTAGAGCCCGTAAGTTTTTTTTAATGCAATCAATCATTTCACGAATTTCTTTCGATTCTCACGTTCTATCTTCTTAAAATTTAATATTTGTTGCACATGAATATCGACAATCAATCTTTTGTTATCATATCGGGATTCGAGTGCTTCATACAATGAAGAAAATGTATCGAAAGTGGAGGCAAATTCTTTAACTTCATTTGATAGACAGGAATTCAAATAATACAATTTCTGTGACTGAGTCAGTTGTTCGCTTGTTGCAATTAAATCGTCAAATTGGGATTTAAAGTTACTAAATTGTTCATATTTTCCCGAAAAGGTGGGAAGTATTATAGGTGGAATTTTTGTTTGAGCAAAAGTTCCATTTTCGTATTTGTTTTTTTCAACTGCAGTCACAGACAATGATACATTAATTGAGTTAATCAATTTTTTAACTCTTACCTCCAAATCATCCAGACGCGTTTCACATTTGTATAAATCTTCTTCGAATTCCGCTTCTTCTGTTGGTTTTGCGGTTTCTAATCCAAAAAGTAGCTCCTTCAATTCTTCAATTTTCCTCTGGAGTTAGTCAATTTTCTTGAGTTTGACCTCCAGCTCGGTGATGTCAACATGTTCGGACGCGTTGTCCATGAAGGTTGCAATTCTAGTAATACTTCCTTTTAAGGAAGTTTTAGCTTTGTTTAATTTTAAAATATCCATCGCGCTTTAGTTCGTGACTCACGGGCCGACAGGACCAAGTCTTTCCGACTAAAATTTTAATAAAACCAAAAAGGTAACAGAAGTTATTGTGGGTTTCGATGTAAACAAGTTATTACCCACGTCAGCAATACTGAAATCTTTCAGCTTCTCCGACCATATATAGTCCGGTTGGCAGGTGCGCACGCAGGCATCTTCACGCATACGTCATACTCGCAGTCATCATTACGCAGGCGTCAACATAGGGTGTCATCATGTTGAAACACAATTGATTACGAACGGCAAATGGAACGTCTTGCAGTAATTCTGTAAAAACCTCCTTTATATAAAAATGCTAACATTAATAATCGGGTCTTGAAAGTGGTCTATGATAGGGGGCTAGTATGGGCATATATGAGAGGAAATCGTTCCTAATACCCATGTTTCCGCTCAAGTGTAGAAATAATTTAATCTGCAGATTAGAGCTAGGTAATCTGCTCATTAACTAGGGTGATCCGTTAAAGTGCAGAAAATGAATTCATTCCTCAAATTACCTAGGTGATCTGCATATTACATCTAGATACTGGTTAATTTGCACATAACCTACTAGGCACTTTTTAAAGGGAATAGTGAGTAAGTGAATATTAACGTCGCACTGTTCAGCTACACGAGGGCTTTTGGAAACGGACTTCGTCATTTCGAACCATGTTCAAGTGACGAGGACGACAACTGAGCTGGCACTCCCTCTCCTAACTACCACACCCCACCATCAGGAGGACGTTTGAGCTCTCAACAGATTTAAACGTGCATCGCTTCCCTGCACGTCGGGGTTTTAGTGGTACTGGGCTCGAACTCGTGACAAGCCAGCCACGATCCGATACCTTGACCACTAGGTTACCACGGTCCCTTTTTTAAGTGAAAATAAGTTCTTTGGTAGAAAAATATCAGCGTTTCTGTCAGGAATCAAGTCAATGCATTTGAATAATCAACACATTAGATGATATAATCAATCATGAATTAATTGAAAATCTACAATGTAAATAATCAAATGGTTTAAAATACTGTCCGTAAATTAAGGATAATGCAAACTCTGGGAAATAAAGATTCAGAAATAGAACAGATGTGACTTATTCATAAAGCTCGTTTATTAAACAAAAGATAAAGAGCAAAAAAAAAAAAAAGATGGCGTATATGTGTGATACCATTCATAGAAACAACGATTTTTGCTCCTTGGGGCAATTACAAGAATCATACTCCCTTTACGAAAACTTAATACTACACGGTTGGTATGATAATTAATACATTGTATGCCTCCAATGTGATGAAATACAGTTCGTACAACACCTAGGCAGCTGAGTATCAAATTATCGAGCTGATCTTTGGGTAGATTACTCTCCTTACACACACAGCAAGGAATGCTCTCCGAAGTTCAGGTACCATGTAGGAGGTGGTTGAAGGGCTTAAACTCGTTGGATAAGCATGTGAAAACATTCTGTACCGGATGAAAGCCAGGTGAGAATATTGGCCATTCTTTTAGGGAAGTAAGTTTAGATTGAGTACATTACTTTACAATGTTTGCTTGGTGAAGAAGGACCTCATCATCAATAAACACAAATTCTGTGCTCATGGCACCCCTAAACAAATGTAAGTTCTTTCAGAATGATGTCCCTATAAATTTGGCCTGTCATGGTTTCGATTTAAACACGCAGATCTATTCTGTAGCCCAGTATAATTCCCCCCAAACGAGCAATGCAGGTAACGGGTACCTGGCATTCTCCATATGAAAGTCCAACGTGAATCAGACTTCAAGCTAAAGCCGGACTTATCGAAAAACCAACTGTGATGATGTCTACATTGCATGTTCTCTACTGAAGTCTAACCACTGGAGACAGTTAGTCGCCGTGATTGGAATACGTCTGAAAGGCCTACGAGCATATAAACCAATATATCCCAAACGTCTGTTCACGGTTTGTTTTGAAGCTGTCGTATCTGTGGCTGCAGATAGCTGACGAGACAGGTCGGATGCTGTACTCCGTCTGCTTCCTTTTGGAGTTACTGCCAAACATCTGTCTTTATTTGGCAGTTCACTCGAGGCCGATCTGTATTGCAATGTATACTGACAATGTATACTACATCTTGGAATCGTTGCCAAAGCCTAGAGAGGATACTTTGGGCAATTCCAAGTTCCTCTGATACTCCCATTTGAGTATGCTAAGTTCCATGCTGCCGATAATTTTACAACGTAAAAAAACCTCCTCATGCTTTCTCTGTGTCATTATTTGGTTATACCACTGAGTGACTTACAAAATATTTGTGAACAATTTTACTTCTTTGCCACCATTTCTTATACACGCCTCTTTGAAACTCTTGTCATTGTGACGTACTATTGGTGTCATTTGACGGCGTTTTCTAATTTTCATGTAATTGTTGCAGATATGTGATAATTATACTGGTGTCGTTTTTAGTCTAGAGTTCAGTTTATATACGATTTTGAATTATCCTTAATTTACGGATATGACTGTATTTTTGCAATTAAGGAAATTGACATAATATTACTTATTTTTCTGATATCTAAAGAATCACGTTAATGCTATCGAGCAAACATCAAATTACTTGATGAGTCAACGTTCAATAAAATTTTTTAACGGAAAGGAAATGAAAAAAATAAATTTTTGAACTTTAACGATACGGAAATCAACAGCGGGAAAATTACCTAGTTACAATGCACAAAACTTTTGATCCCGCACTTTAATGGAACAAATAAGTTAATCTGCAGATTAGCTTGGTAATTTGCACACATTTACCGCTTTCGAGCGTTAACGGTAACACACACACAAACATTTAAAGTTGCTTGGAGTAATGTGTAAAAAGTGGATTCGCTATGTTATGCTTTCGAGTGTGAAAACTGCTTCATCTGTAAGTAACATATTATCTGACAAATTTAAATGCAAGATATTCTCTGTTGCAAGAACTATTGGAATAATACAACGTGGAAAGTATAACAGTCTGTTTACAAAGCATCTTTTGTCTGGCAGTTTTGAAATTAACTACCAATCACTCCGTAGATGTTGGTATATTATTCATTTTTTAAATCTCGTCGAGAGAGGGATTCATCCTTTTTCTTCTTTTTTTTCCAACACTGAAACTCGGGAGGCATCAGTGCCAGAGCCTGATGAAATTGGTAATTTGATTGAAGAAGTTGACGATTTTGTCAGGCAAATAAACTTAGAAGTGAATAGTGATGGCATTCAAGAACTGCTGGATTCCCACATTCAGGAGCTCACAGTTGATGAGCTCATAAAAATGCGTGAGCAAAAGCAAGGTATTGAATAACTTAAGACCAGTTCTCAATCAGAAGGTCGAATGAGGGTTGGGAATTGGACTTCAGTTGAATGCAAAAAGGGTTAAAATTTTTAGAAAATATATACTCCAACGAAGAGAGCATTTATTCAACAAAACAAGGAATAAAAAAGTTTATTAGCATGCTAAACAAAGAAATTTTGAGGGAGGAAAAAAATATTTTAGCCGGCAGCAGACTACTTGTTAGATTTTACAAAACCTTCCTGGAAAATCTTCTGCATGCGATTTTTGTATTTGTGTTATCTTAAAATTTTTATTAAACATTTTTTTTCCTAAATTATTATTTTTTTTGTCTCTGGCCCCAAGTAAAAATAATTTATATGTATTTACACGAGAAATTATACCCTGACTTACGCGAATTAGACTTAAACGGTTATCACTCAATCAACCTATCGCGTAAGTTCGGGGTATTGCTGAATTACTATTAGTAGTTCTAGTTTTAATTATTTATGTATTATAGTATTTATTATAGATATGAGTAATAAACAGGCATGTTGTGACGATGTTGTAAGTAAAAAAATGTTTTTCCTTTTATATCTAATTTTTCTGTGTTAGTTCCTCTACGCGTCACTTCTGCCCATACATTCCTATATAAAAAAATGTTGCCTTTAATGATCAGTGCCACCCCTCAAAGTTTGTCGTATCGTTTTATAATCATCCTGTACACCAGTGGTTCCTAACCCCCGTTCCACGGACCGGTGCTGGTCCGTGGATCGAATTTTACCGGGCCGCCCAAGGAACATTAAATTATTTCCATTTAATTTACTGTTGAGTATTTCTCTCGGGTTTGTACGACTCTCCATGGAAATCACTTTATATTTATTCCCTGTTAAATCATTTTATATTCATTTTTGTGTAGCTGTATTTAATTCTGCAGGCATATTTAAATATAATTAAATTAAAATTATTAAATCAAAACAATCCAATATATAAGCAATCAACAATCAATCAATCCGTGGTAAAATTATCAAACGTTGACCGATTCAGCGATAAAATGTTTGGGAACCATTGCTGTACACCATCGAAAGTCTTTATTTCTTGAAATATTCCAAAGATTTGTGGAAAAAGAAAAGGATTAATGTGACCTATTTTTGAAACTGAGGAAATACTTCTAGAATATTTAATGCAGAAATCTGAATTTCCTATCTTCTTTTAATAACTCAAGAATTAACAAAACTCTTCTTTCGCTATAGTCATTTACGCTTTTGATATTTGGGTTATCTCATCCGTGTAATTAGTTTTGAAATTATTACTTCGAGATTTTCCTTCTATTGCATATTGCTTTGAACATTTTAGCTAAGAATATTATTTTCCCATTTATTAATCAATAGGAAGTTCAGTTTTTCATAAATGCCATAAAAATATAACGCCCACACATTTATTGTACTTCATTGAAGAATTTATATAAGCTGATGGGGTTCTAATGTACTGAGAATTTTTCAAAATACTTTATATTTATGAAATTAAAAGGTTAAATATTTTCTGGTTAGCATCGACTATTTTTAATGATATATGAACTATCCATATTTACACATAGTACTGTAATAAAAGAACTTTAAGGTATCCAACTACTTGCGACAACTTTTTTTTTAAATTAAGGATGTATGGAGATTTTTTTGTGGTTTTTAGATTTATTTAGTACATTTTAAGAAAAAAAGGCTAAAATTAAGAAGAGAAAAATAAACTATTACTACTAAATTGGGAAAAATGGGTACAAATGGACAAAAAGTTACATAAATGGGTCTGCTCTGTACAAATAGTAAATGAACAAATTCTCAATTTTTCAATTTTGATGTATTACTTAGCCATTCTTTTTTGAAATGACCTTCAGGATAAGAGATATTTTAATTTTCACAAAAACTAGAACACTTTATCTTAGTCATTATATAAAATTGCTTTAAAAAAAGTGATTATATTCACATAAAAAACTGTAAATTTTATTATAAAGCAGTGACTGATAAATCTGAAGGGTAAAACACTTTTACCGTTATACAGAACATACACATAAAATTTCAGCAAATTATTTTCAAAACTTTTTTGAGCAATCGCTGTTCCTGTTTGAGTTTTTCGAAAAAAACACATTATGAGTAAAACGCATTTTAAAGTTTGATATCTTTTGTAAAGTTATGGCATCTTCTTTTACTAAAACACCTGTAGTTTTTGTTTTAGTAAATGGAAAATAATACCTTGCAATCTTTTTAAGAAGCTAATAAGATGGCCTATAAAATAGAATTAAAAAAATTGTCCATTTTTCAAAAAATCATGATTTTAGAGTAGTCGGGTACCTTAAAAGAATTAAAAAGTTCAGTTTATAGGAAAGTGCTGCGCGTAGTTTTCATTTAAATTACATGTGAAATTTCTCACACATTTACACACATCGTTTTCTCTAGAGATTAGGGAGGGGCATCAGAGGATACCGGAGAGCTACACTTTTTTAAGATGTTTGGTTTCATGAATTGAGGTATAAACTGTACCATAAAAATTAGTAAACATAAATTAAATAAATTAGTATCAAAATGTTATATTGAATTTATTTATTGCACTAATTTCATATCATCTATATCTGGAAGGACATTTCATTTTAGAAGCAGTTTCATGAGAAAAATGTGCTCTATCAAACTTTCCAATAATTGTTTTTAAAATCAGGAGTGAGGGAATTATTGAAATTCTCATCACAGCCTACAAGTGAATGTCAGCTCCCTTGCATCTATATTTACTCTTGTTGATCCTCGTGCAAGAAAAACTTTGCTCACAAATACATGTCGACCCAAGTATAGAGATTAGTTTTCCAGCCGATTGTTACTTTTTTTTACTTGTTATAAAGGTTTCGCTCCCACATGCGTGTTAACGCATCCGGCCTAGTGGAAAGTACGATACGAATTTTTGGCCGCTCATGGGAAAAAAATATCGGTCTAAATTTTCTGACTGACTTGGGGGGCGGAAACACTTTTTTGTGGGCTGCTATTTGCCCACCCGTGCTTTAGTTCCCAGGTTTGCAATGGGAGCACTTGAGTATTTCATGGAGGCGGTAGAGGATCCATAGGAAAATGGGAGAGGGATATTAAAACATTCAAAAGGGGTGGCTGTGAGTTATTCCTTGCTTAGGAAAATATAAAATACCTATTGTTTTGATGGAACAGTAGCTATAAATAAACATTTTATATGTATAGCTGTCGAAAAATTTTATCTTATTGTTATCTTGTAAAGAAACTTTTGATTAGAATTAAGTATGTGTACAGGTTCTGTTCTTTGCACGTAGATAAGTAAAGACATGATTCATATAATGATTTATATAATCACTTGTTTACGGAGAAAGTACACCAGCATCGCAAACAAGCATTATACAAATTCCTGGTAACATAATTTCTTTAAAACAGATTACTACCAGTATTTCGACGTTCTAGTAATCATATAGCATCGTTTCTTTCGAAAATTTCCAATTACGTGATAAATATATAAATAATTATTTCAACTTATGGTAAAAGAAAAGTAAGTTCTAGGATTCTCTGGGTATCCTTATAACTATTTTTTATTTCAACAGTAATAAGAGTAAAAACTAAACGAAGGATTAGATTAAATAAAATTTATCGCAACAATTAATCATTATTTTCCGGACAGCAAAATTATCTGTTTCCAATGGCTAACATCCCTATAAATAAGTCAAACTATAAGTTCGAAGGCCAAGAACAATAAAAATCCGAGAGTCCCGTTCTAGAATTCTAGATTAAGCTATGCATACTGAGATATAGAAATCGAGTCCCATTCCAGTTATTTTATACATTACATAGGCTTTTTTCAACTCAATTAGGAACCAATGAGCAATGTTGGTGATGTCTGTACTAAAATAATCCTACCAGGGGTCGGCAACCTTTTAGCCAATATGATTCGGCGTGCGACACAGTAGGACATCTTTGAAACAACTCCGAATCCCTTGGTAACACATACAGAACAGAGGCCAATTATTTGATTATTTACAGTATTATTATATTTTAATTTTGCATCATTTAAAGATATTTCTTAACATAAGAATAAACAGCATAAAATATATTTATTTCTTTAACAAAAATAAATAAATATTAAAAATTGTACGTATATTATGTATTTTTTAACATTTTTTTTTAAATAAGAAAAATACAACGTAAAAAATATAAGCATTTCCCTTCATAACAGTGAAATAAAAAGATAAATAAAAATTTTAACGCGAACCGAGTGTTTGCGCCGCTCCACACTTTCATATCGCAAAATCAGGAGTCAAATGTGCGACCTGAGCATTCATTTGTTGAACAATTTCTGTGCAAACTCGAAATATACTTCGTATGAGGAAATAATTTTTACTTTGATACGTAGAACTAAAAGCGGAAAGCAGAGTACATGGAATTTCCTCTTTTCAAATAATTAAATCTCTCTAGCATTGGCACTCAATAATTTTTTTAAAAAGTTGCAAGTTTATCTTTTATCTTTTAGATTTTTTAGTAAATCCATAAATGTTCTTAATTCTGAAGATGTTTGTTAAATAAGGTCCATTACAAATTTATATAAGTATATATATCAATTTCCATCCATTCAAAAATTCACAAATTTATAGAGTAGTACAGAGTGCCACTGAGAATCATACCGCGTGCCACATGTGGCACGCAGGACATAGGTTGCCGATCCCTAATCTATACCCTTTTGATGGTCTCAGTTAGCGAGGTAGTTTTCAATTATAGTCACCAGCTTATAATATAATTCCAGGTCTGGTTTTCAGCAAAATAATTCAACTTATGTACACCGACAAAATTGGACGGAATAAATACAAATTTTCTCATCTTCCCGGTTTTTAGTAAAAAGTCATCAGAAAGTTTTCCTATATGTGTGACTTGTATTTACAAACAAAACTAAATAATTTACAACAGTTTGGTTTCACCATAAATGACCTTTGAGTTTTATGTGCGATTTCATGACTTAAATAATCCTTCTTCGTACGAGATCAACTGTAAAAGTCCTTGCAGCCATTATTTTTATTACTGTCAATATATCCGTTAAAAAGTTAATTTATCTAATCCCGGAAAAATTGTGCGCTTCAAAATGTTTGAATTTAAGAAGAAATGTCAACACAGTGTATAGTTATTCGAAACATGTATTGCCCAACCACCTCAATCATTACTTCTTAGTTTATTCTTAGTTTAGCTATATTTCTATCAGGAACTTGAATAAGTTTTCGCTGCTTCCTAATAGAGGCAACTACGGGCATGTTATTTCAGATGGCAACGCATTTGTAGGAAAGTACTAGACGTAACCTTGAACTGCAGTGTAGATTAATTCGCCATAGTGTAAACAACGTTGTTTTGATTGGTTCTAAAAATGTCTAGTTTTGTGCCACGTAAAGTGTATTTGCGGGAATTTTATTGCACTGTTTTATTCAAAAGAAATCTAGAACTGAAGTCCACATGATTCTTGTTGAGACTTACGGTGACAATGCTCTGTAGGAAACGACATACAGAGATTGGTTTCGACGCTTCAAAAATAATAATTTTGAACTTGAGAACAGAGAACGCTCTAGCGCATCAAAAAAGTTTATAGACAAATAAATGGAGGAATTTCTTGATCAAGACCTACGCCAAACGCTAGCTGCAACAGTTTCGAATAGATTGAGTGAATATATTAACGTCGCACTGTTCAGCTACACGAGGGCTTTTGACGACGGGCCATGTAATTTTGAACCATGGTCAAGTGACGTGGATGACACCTGAGCTGACACCCCCTTCTCCTAACTACCTCACCACACCAACAGGAGGACGTTTCAGCTCTCGACAGATTTAGTGTGCATCGCTGCTCTACACGGCGGGTCTTTAGTGGTACTGGGCTCGAACTTGTGACAAAGCCAACCATGATCCGATACCTATACCACTCAGCTACCGCAGCCGTCTCGAATAGATTGAAAGCGTCAGGAATGATCCAGAAGCAAGGACATGGGTGCCGCATGAGTGAGTGAGTGAGTGAATATTAACGTCGCACTGTTCAGCTACACGAGGGCTTTTGGCGACGGACCACGTAATTTTGAACCATGGTCAAGTGACGTGGATGACACCTGAGCTGGCACCCCTTCTCCTAACTACCACACCACGCCAACGGGAGGACGTTCTGCTCTCGACAGATTTAACGTGCATAACTGCCCTACACGGCAGGTCTTTAGTGGTACTGGACTTGAACTCGTGAAAAAGCCAGCCACGATCCGATGCCTATACCACTCGACTACCGCAGCCACTTGGGTGCCGTATGAGTTGAAGCTGAAAGACATCGAACGGCGTTATCTCTCGTGTAAACTATTGCTTCAACAACAGAAAAGGAAAGGGTTTTTGCACCGTATTGTGACTGGCAATAAAAGTGGATAATACAAAGCATAGAAGATTGTGGGGGCGAGCCTGGTTATGAATCAATATTGTTCGCAAAATTAATTATCTATATCGTTCTAAGTTTCTCCTCTGCATCTAGTGGAATCAGTAGAGTGTAATTTATTATGAGCTGCTCAAACCGAAAGAGACTATCACGGGAAATCACAATCGACTTGAATTGATGTGTTTGAGTCAAGCCTTAAAGGAAAAACGGCCGTTATACGAGCGGAGACACAACAAAGTGATTTTGTTACCAGACAATATTCGGTCATATGTTAGAAAACGAGAGAAATTCTACCTGGAAACGCTTAAATGAGAAGTGCTATCCCCCCGCTGAATTCACCTGACATAGCCCCTACCAATTATCATTTATTCTGTTCGATGGCCCTTGACCTGGCCGAGAAATGCTTTCACTCTTATGAAAATACCAAAAAATGGGATTATTCTTGTATAGCTTTGAAAAACGCGTGGTTTTTCCGACCTGGAATTCATATACTGTCCAAAAGACGGGAGAAAGTTATTTCTAGTAATATCAATACTTTTATACTTTTGTTGTGTACTTATACTAATAATACTGTTCCCCCCCCCTTTTATTTTAAATAAAGCATTTATTCTGTCAAAAAACAGCTAGAACTTATTCAAGGTCCTAATAGTTTTCACTTCATAATATCTAGGTTAAACTATTTCCTTTTCTTAGTCTGTATCAATACTGTTTTAAAGCACTATAGTATACATAATATATATGTCTCAACAAAAAGTACTGAAAGTAACAAAAGATGCCTAAAGATGTTTCAACTTGCTCTGTTTCTTTTCCATAAACTTATATAATTCCAAGTTGATTGTTGCTGTTATTTGACGCAGCGTTGCTCATTTTGTAATGCGTTGTTGACGCTGCTGGGCTTAATTATTAAATACACAGGGTTGGTCACTACGTTGTCCATAGTGGAAGGTACCAAGATATTATATATTCTCGATACGCTCTTGACACTGTAGTTCGAGAAAAGTAGCATCTCCCAACAATTTTTCCAAAATGAAATGCCCCAAATGGCTCTCTTTAACTGGCATTCCTCATTCAAATTCTGTTAGTTCCCGTAGTGTGGCCATAATAAAATCAGAAAATTTTTCCCATTACTTATTTGATGAATTATTTGAGTACAAATGAAATCTTTGTTAACATACCGCATTTCATTTATACATTAGCATTATTTTAGCATTTCGATATACGTAAGAATTGTTTTATCAATTACCGTAAAATCTGGCGTTTAATGCGCACTTTAACAAAAAAAAAAAAAAAAAATGAGATCAAAATTTAAGGGCTGCGCGTTATACGCCGGGTATAAAAATGATAGCCCTAAAAATAAAAAATTAAAAATTAGATGAGCACAGAAAAAAAATTTGATTTCTACATAGATCGAAATACTGTTTATTTAAAAGAAATTGCATTCCTCTTATGAACTTAAAGGGCTGTAGTTCTAAAAGTATGCCATTTTTTTGTCTAAAGCTTGGAATAATACCTCGAATAAATGACTTCGAAACACAAAAGCATTGCGCATACATAGCAGGTTTCTTCGTAAAAAAGGGGGTGCGTTATACGACTACTTTAAAATTAAGAATTGGATCTAGAAAGCAAAGGTGCGCGTTATACGTCGGATTTAACAGTTATTTGTTTTCAATATTACTGAAAAGAATATATTTATTTTTCCTAAGCTTAAATACATTTTTTAGACTGCCTTCTCGTTGATTGCGCCCTTACAATATTTTCAGTTTCATATTTAACTGATACATTCTTTTCGGGAATACACTAATGCAAAAAGTTTTGATTTATATAAGCAAGCAAATAAATTATATATATATTGGAACATCTTCTGTTTCATTTATATATTCGGGAAGGTTTGGAGTGTATTTAATTTTTTTTTAACTAGAATAAAACACTCATCTTTTTTTGGCAAAGTGTTTTTTTTTTGGAATCTATCTGATTATTTCTTTTTTTAATCCCTTGTATTTTAACCTGTATGTGGTTTGTATTCTTTATATAAAATTGTTTTAATCTTATAAATTAACCGTTTTGAAACTGTTTAATTTAGTTCTATTTGTCATGGTATTTATGTTTTTATAATTATATATTTAACTGTAAGCGTGTGTATATTTGTGTGACTTTTTGTAGATAGCATTGGAATTTGAGTTTTTCCTGTTGTTGTATTCCTTAAATAAATATAGTTATACTCAAAATTATAGAAATGGGGCTTTATCATTATTTCAAGATAAATTAAAATTTTAACGTTTGCATCTTGTACACTTTTATAGTATATAGTGATTATTTTTAAAACAACAGAATGAATAATATATATATTAATAAAAACTACCTAGAGTGTTTTTTGTGATCAGAAAATACTGAATTTTTGCTTATTTTTATAATTAATTGCAATTATTAAATATTTTATACGATTTCAAAAATTGAATATTGAAGATTTAAGGAAGATGCATTTAAATATTCTTTTAATAATTACAACTTAGCTTGAAATTAATTTAAAACTCTAACCTTATATATTGTTTCACTAAATCCTAATTACAAATACTTTAATTAGAACACCAGTCGCAGTGTTAAAAGGATTAATCCCTATATTTTGACAGGTTCATTCGCGATTCTTCGTTAAAAGGATTAGACATTATATTTTGATGGATTTATCAACTGAGTTTGTGGAAACCGATGTTTGGAAAGATTGGTCTGAGGATTGATAGGGGTGTTGCAGATGTAAAAAAATTCATGTTTTTGAATTATTAGACATACAGGTTTGAAATCCAGCAAGCATGCTTCTTTTGTTCAGTAGAGATCCACTAAGAACAGGCCTTGCGGAAATTTTCTCTGAGAGACGGAACTTATGCTGGCATAAACGATAATTTTTTTAGAAATTGAATTCATCTCATTTTGAAATGAAGTTGCGAGGCTATAAGAATGCTTTTGAATAGCATCGAAAGCTTAATGCTGGAACTTTAATATAAAAAAACTATATACTGCAATACAGCATCATGAAATATCCCTCAATATCTATCTATCTCTATATATAGTTAATAAATCTCTACTAGAGAGACAAAAATATCAACGGAATTCTAAAGGACGGATCTAATCAACGGAATTCTATTATGGATACTGCTTTATTGCAAACATTGCTGACTTAAGACACAGCTCTTATATATTATCATTATATATTATCTTATATATTATTAGATATCAGTTTTGTGGCAAGTCAACCTTCCCTCTTTCTGTTTATAATACTGTGCGAAATCCTATAGAGAATAATTAATAGAATTTTTAAATCTATTACAAGAAAAAAGTTAACTGACTTAAAACTGCATTAAAAAATGCATAGCCCGCGCTGAATCTTTGTAGAATAAACACAAGTTATATCCAGTCTCTGGTCCCAAATACAAATGCAAAGCATAGTATTATTGGCTAAATTATGGAATTTAGCAAAGAGTAAAAATTTATATGGTATAAAATAATTATATAGTACGTATATATATATATATTAAGATGAATACTACAGTTGTATGAGAAAATCTAGGAATATTTTTTAAAAATATTGCTAAGGTTAAAATAAAGTCAAGGGAATAAATAATTTTAACTGTTATTTGAATATGCAGGTAACTATATATAAGCATATATATATAACTAGGAAAATTTAATATTTATGATATAAACTATTAATCTTCAAAAAGAATTTAATCCTTACAATTTAGAATTTTTTTGACACAAACAACTATCAATAAAATTTATTGGGTATTTTTGAATTAAACAGTATTTAATAAGATTTTTATAATTTTTTCTGAATCTTTCGAAACAAGAAATTTGTTACGTTGTGTGTAATTAATAATAAAATTTCTGAATATTGATACATGTACATTACTTTCCCAATGAGGTATCTTTATAGTATAAATTTTAAATTCATCTCTTTTGTCATAAAAATTAGTAGTTTATTACTTTGTCTTTTAATTGTATTTCTATATTTAGAACATTTTCTTCACAGTTATTACTTGTCTGTATCAAATTACGGTAATCAGGATAAAAGTTAGTGTTTGGTTTGGAATTCTCTTGCTTACTAAATATGATAGTATCATCTGTTTAAGGAAAAATGAAATTTTCAGAATTTTCTGTATAGCTGTTTTTATAATAATGTAAATATAAATTAGCTAGACAGTTGCTTGCTGGGCTTCCTCGTGGCAAACCTTTAATATGTTGATAGTAGTTACCCTTATAGTAGTTCTCTTTTAGTACAAATCTTATGAGAAAGAATTAAAGTTATTATAGTTAATAATATTTTAAATAAATTATTTGTATGGAATTGTAAAAATATTTTTTATCATATCAATATCCTTTGAGTTTAATAGGTCTTCCAAATCTAAACTATAGGTTGAAGAGAAATATTTTTTATCTTTAATTTGTTCAATAAGCTCTTTACTATTTTTAAGTAGGGCTATGGGGTTAAGATTACTTATTGTATCGTGTAATATTTCATGCAGTATTTTACTTGGTTTGCTGACATTGGTATTAAAACCAGTAGTAACTGTTCTAAACTTGACTGGGTTTTTATGAAATTTTGAAGAAAGAAATACATGTGGAAATTTATACTCTTGAAACTAATTTTTTTCACGGAATTTTTCTTTCCATGTCATTATTCGCCTGCATACCAAGTTTAGGACTGTTTCAGTTGTTAATTCGAGCTCCAGGTGGCTCTGAAGAGTATCAGTTTTAAAAAAATTACCCAATCTGTGTGTGTGTGTATATATATAAATACAATTCATTGAACTAATTTTTTTAATCTTTGTCATATTTGCTTGTTTACAAATCCCACATTCGTTTATCGTTAGTATTAAAACAGTGGTCTTTAAAATATGTTACACGGAGCTCTGGAGCTCTACAAGGCATATTCAGGGATTCCACAAGTCACAGTTAAGTGAGTGAGTGAATATTAACGTCGCACTGTTCAGCTACACAAGGGCTTTTGGCGACGGTCTACGTAATTTTGAACCATGGTCAAGTGACGTGGACGGCACCTGAGCTGGAACCCCCTCTCCTAACTACCACACCACGCCAACGGGAGGACGTTCTGCTCTCGACAGATTTAACGTGCATAACTGCCCTACACGGCGGGTCTTTAGTGGTACTGGTCTCGAACTCATGACATGCCTGTCATGATCCGATACCTTGACCACTGGGCTACCGCAGCCCCAAGTCGCAGTTAAAAATCGATGCATATAAATGAGTTTGTAGAAGGGATTCACGTTTGCTATATGAAGTTTATATCATCACAAGTATCTAAAACTAATCTCAATCTTTAGAACTGAATGTTTATTTATATATAACTTTATTTTGTAATACTTTTTGAACTTTTGATGTAATAAAAGGGTATTAAAACAATTTTTCTTTACATGTTCTACCTGCTAGGTTGTGAATGCTCCATTGTTTTCTGTCCCGGGTTCCGTGAAATAATTTTATATTCACTAGTATATTGTTTTGCAAAACTAAAAAGTTTTTTTGATAAAAAATGCACATTTTTTTTTCATTTTTGGAGAAAACACTTATAATTAAGTAAAAAAATTCTTATCGAAGCTTCAACAGAATCGACGTTCAATTCTAAGTTTAAGCAAGAAGAGCTTATAAATTTCAGGTTGCAGATTCACGCAAAATACACAGAACTTCTCTTACAGTTATAAACATTTTAATGCCTCTCAGAACAACGTATCTAAGTGAAAAATATTTCTCAACGTAAGTAGCTTCTGAAACAAAATATAAAAGCAAATTAAATGCAGAGTATGAAATGCGACTGTAGGTAATTTCAATAAACATAGATTTCAACAATTTGCGCACCCCCTCTGTTATTAAATATAATGCATGGGTGGGTGACACTTGAATCATAAAATAATATTTTTGAGTAAATTATATTATAAAATTATATATATATATATATATATATATATATATATATATATATATATATATATATATATATATTTATATATATATATATATATATATACATTAGAATTTTTCCCCTACTATCCGATGTTATCAAATACCTTTCGAGTACATACGGAGTACGTGCTCGTTAAATCAATGGGTCCGAAAGTCTTGTAGGTGTTTGCAGCAGAAACCACGGGTGCAGGGTGCTGGAGAAAATTTCGCTACCCTCTAGTTCCTTGCCTAAATTGTGGAGGTGGAGATAGGTGGTGTCGCGATCTATCATGAAGGAGTCCAACCTGTCTCAGGCTCTGTGGCAACTTTCCTTCCTTCCCTTCGAGAAGGACACGACAACAAAAACAATACTTTATTTCTTAAAAAAAATTGTCTTTCCATTAAGTACCTATAACATGTTGATTCATTTTAAATATTATTTTCTGATATATTCTTGAACAAGTGTGGCTGTATAATGGAGTTCCTTGAAAACACCCTTTAGCTCTAAGAGATTCAAGAGTCAAAAAATCTGAAGACCTCTGTACAAAATTAACTTAAATTAGGTAATAATTTTCAATTTTGTTTATAAAATATTTATATAGTTTTTGAGAACAATTATAATGAATGTATCATTTACTAATGGCATATGACACTTTAAGATACAGGACAATCCCATGAATATTATTATTGATGTTTTGCTTAGAATTTTTTTTTTCTTCTCATGATTAAATATTACAAGTTTATAATTTTCTTTTAATTTTCCTCCCCCCAGAACAATAAATATTCTTTATTCTAATGTCTGAACAGTGTGGCAACTATATTTTATCCTACTAGGCCTCATGTCTCGCTTAATAAACAATGAAACTATCAATACGCTTCTTGCAAGTATTAATTTAAGGTATCCGACTACGTTCGTAACCGTGATTTTGCAGAAGCTCATAAATGGATAATATTTATGATATTTAGTGTTACTTAGATTAAAAAAAGTATATTAAATTGCTTTAAGAATATTATTACAATAAGAAATTATTTAAATACAATATTTTGACAAAAAATGAACATAGAATGACCAATTTTCAAAGCATTTTCCTTTTATGAAAAAGGCTTCTATTATAATAATATTTTGCCTGTATACAGCTCAGACCTCTCTACAGAGGCTCATCTAGAATTTTTGAAATATATAAATTAGAAGTGGGTTTATCAACATTTTACGACAACAGAGGGAAGCAATTTTAAAAAAAAACGCCGATAGTTATTTCAATTGGTGGTAACTCAAAAAATAATGTGAATTTTTCAAAAATCATAGTTCAGACTCTCTGGAAGAGTCTTTACTTTATATAAGCGAAATATTATTATTTTAGAAACATTTTTTATAAAAGGAGAACATTTTGAAAAAAGATTATTCTAAGTTAATTTTTTGCCAAAATATTATATTTAAATATTTTTTTTGTCAAAATATCCTTAAAACAATTTTATACATGTATTTTAATCTAAGTGACACTAAATAGCATGAAAATTATCCATTTATGTGCTTTTTTAAAATAATTGTTCCGAACGTAGTCGGATACCTTAAATGTATTTTTTTGAAGAATGACATTTTCACGATAATTTATGCATGAAAAATACGATATCTCCGAAACAATCCAATAAAATTCAATGAAATTTGTAACACTTATGTGTTATAGGCCTTTAGGGTCTAAAAATCCACAGCTTTTACGATAGTTGCATTTATTCTCATTTTACAGCTATTTTTAGCTTTGAACATTAATAATTTTCGTCAAAATTACTTGATGTCAAATTTTTAAATACTTACAAAATATTTATTTCCTGTAATATTTTTTACACTGTGGTTTGTTGCTTGTTCAGATGGATCATTGAAATTAAATTTACATTATGCCCATTGTACTTTATTTATGCTACTTTTCTAAAAATAGGAAATTTTTCTAAAATTTTATAAAAATAATATTTTTTTTAAAATGGGTTGAGATTCACGTTATTTATTTGACAATGATCGACTCTTTAAACTTATTTATGTTGTTTAAAACAATGCAACTATTTTGAGAATCTATTTTTTGAAAAACTGATCTCCGGACTTGGTCAGATGCCTTAATAGGTTCCTTCAATATGTGTCTTTAAATAAATATTATGTATGGGTTTTTGATTTTCTTTTTTGAGTTTTTAATATTTGTTTTTCATTATGAAAGAACCTTGTTTGACCTTAATCTTTTCCAAATGACTCATATCTTACTGTCAATTTTTTTCTATCTGAAAAAACGTTTCGTACTAAGTGAATTTTATGATTAAAGAAACATTACAGCAGTGCCTTTTTTAAATTTATTGATTTCTAATTTACAAAGTATACATATTAGTTGATAAATACTGTGCACGAGGCACGGAAACCATTGATATCCATTAAATGACAATACTATACTTTAGCACATGAAATGCCCAAAGACATGAAGATGTATAACATTAATAAAAACACATATAAAAAAGTCTTAAATTGCAATAAGTAAACACAAATGAAAAAAGGAATGAGAGAGAGAGAGAGAGAAGATATATAATAAAATATGAAAAATACAGTAATATAACAGAGTATCACAAAACGTATTACATATGTATTAAGATTTTAAAAAATCAACTGAAAATTTTAAGTACAAAGTTTATATCAGTAAATACGAAATATAAATAAACATTAAATCAGTTAATAAGTATCGATTATACAAGATGTAGCTTTTAAATCACGAGACTGATGCATCAGTCTCGTTATTTGATAGTCACATCTTGTATTTTCTCAAAAGGGTTTTATAATTTTTTTGAGAAAAAATTCATACGTAACAAAATTTGATCATAAATAAAAAAAATACGTGCATTATATCTATGTTGATAAAGTCAGAGTATTTTGACGATTAAGAGAATATGAGTTAAAGGGTAAAGAGTTGGGTCAAAAGTTTATGACCATATTGCTCCTTCAAGAGCACAAAGAAGATAAGTAGATATTACGAAAGAGATTCTCTAAACTGTCTTGCTTCAAATGTACTTCAAATATGATATACTTAACTCAGTTATTCAGTACATAACACCAATTGCTTTGCGCACAATAAATAACTTCAATACATCGCGCACAAAACAATTGCTGATTGACAAGACAGATGTAGTATAAGTCTTCATTATAGTAATCTACTAAGTTAAATATTACCAAAATTTAAAAAAATTCATGATGATAAGTAATTCTATATATATATATAAGCAATTATAAAACATCTACTGAAAATTTTACACATTTATTTGATTATTTAGAAGTGTGTAGGTAGTTAGTTCACTTCTCATTCATATTAATAATAACAGGGGGTAATCATAAGCAAGAAGAATCTTTTAAAGAAACAATTTTTTTTTAAAAAAAATGTTTTGATGTCGCAAAATATATATAAAAAAATGTATTAAACAATACAATTTCCAGTTAAAAACAAACAAATCAAACAAACAACGGTAGTTGTTCATAAACTCAAAGTTACTTCAAGAACGATAATTTACACATACAAATTTCACAAGTATAAGAAACTATTGTATTCCATCAATATATACAAAATGATGTAATACTTCAAAAACATATAAAAAAATGTCAAGAATACATTTGAATATTGTTAGGATTACAATAAAATAACATAATACGTCAAAAAATTATCACAATACATTCAAAAAGATGAACAAGATATTAATTAAAAAATTTTCCTTCTTGTAAAATATACATTTTAAGTACTTTTTCAAAAAACATCGAGTAATTTTATTGCTGCTTTTGAATTTTTAAAAACTCCTATATTTATTTAAGATAAATAATAGTATATTAAGTAATTTCTTTAAAAAGCTCACAAAAACTAATAGTTTAATATTTCACTCAAAATTGTACTTGAGAAAAATATAAAAGGAATTTTAGTAACATTGTAATTTAATGTAAAATAAATTGCAGAATTAAAGAAATATTTATTAAATATATGAAAAAGGTATGAAAAAAAAAACTTTAAAATTTATAAACCATTTAATGATTGTTTTATTCTGTTTTCAGCATTAAAAGCCCCAAATTCCTATTACATAGCAAAAATTGTTCAATTTTTATTGATTTCGTGATGTGAATTAGTATCATTATGTAAATAATGTTGAATAAAAAATATATTGATATATTTTTAAATCTCTCCCTTATATACAAACCAATGTCTACTCCGTATAATAACCAGTTTTTAATAGAAAAACTGCTTATTACCATTAGAAGGGATAATTTCGTTTTCTAGGATGTCTAATGCTGCAAAATGTATAATTGAATTCTTTAGAGTAATTAAAAGCTTTCTCAACTAACTTATGCTTAAAAATATATAAAAACTGATGGAGTGATTTCCGTTAGATCTATTAGAGGTGGCTTTGAAAGAAGAAATAAACTATCTTTGTGATTAAAAAACACGTCGCTAATTATTTTTATTATGAATATGTTACAAGAAGAAAAAAGAAAGCATATAAAATGAAGTAACCCTATTACCTATAGTATTGCAACTTCAAATCCTGAAAATACTATAGACGGATTTTGGGTTGCTAAGATTATATATTTCCTGACATTGAACTTGCGATATCAAGAATTGGGACCATCACCATTTGTTACAGGTACAGTGGTAGCGCATTTAAGAGTAGCTAATTGTTCATATAATAGAAGTACATATAAAGCATGTGATAAGTATACATATATGTGATGCACGTATAGTATGGTATAAAATTTCCATAGATTTGAAACATTTTAAAGTATATATTTTCAAAAAGGGTTGCATTAAAATTTGATATTATAAAGAAATATTTAAAATTTAAATTATCACCCACGGGCTTTGAAAATAAACAAGCTCAAAAATGGGAAATTTTTTAGAAATATTACTCTAGTTGCCAAAGCTATTTATAATTTCTTTGATAATCTTTTACTATAAGTTGATTAATAAACTTTCGAATTTTCACTAGCCAATTGGGTCATATGTTTTTAACCTGCAGTTTTTTTTCCTAACAATCACCTATCACAAGTAAATAAAATTTTAAAGTACCTCTAATATTCAAAGGTATACAAGAATGATTAAAATTTAGAGCAATATTTTGAATTGTTATCAAAGTTATATAAGAAATTGAGTTAAATACTAACAACTTGTGATAGAAAAATGTAAACTATTAAATCCAAATAGAATTCTTGCCCCACCCCCAATACCAGTATTGAGTAATAAGGAAATCATTGAGTACAGTATATATAGGGGTTCTTTTAAAAAATATATCCAAACGATTATGTTGGGCAGCATTTTTTTTTAAAAAAAGCACCGTTCATTTTTATTGAAGTTTTGACAATGTCTTACCATACATTTATGAGTCTAAGGCCTATTAACTATTAAAATAAGAAAAATGTTGTTGAGTAAACATCGATAATTTATTCCTTGAAATATAATATGGAGAATATTACATGTATTTTTATTTTGCAGAATCAGCGTATAATATTAAATATAAATTTACACAGAGAATGTGCATATATAAAATATATTTATTGTTAAAATACATTTTTTGAAGTATTTTAAAATAAAATAAAATTTTAATTTCCAAAATAAATTTTTGTAAATATTTCTTAATTAGTTATAATATTTAAAAATAATTTTTCAATAAATAATATCATTTTCATTAAAAGAATTCTATGCAATATGAATAATATTTACTAGATTTTAATCAATTGTAAATAAAATTTTTCACCCTTATTTCATACTATCTGCACTAATGATTCTCCAAGTACTTTATTATCAATTATTGTTCTCATCAACATTATTCAGCTACACAGTACATAGCAGCAAAATCTAATCTAGACATTTATTACAATATAAATGAATTCGTGAATTGAATGTTATTAAATATCAAACGCAAAAAGTCGTTTTATTCTCATTGTTATTTTCTATTCCTAGGTTAAATATATTATTTTTCTGTAACAAAAAATAAGCATTGTTGATGAGCTAAATGTTTGAAAAAACTGTATTATAAGAAAGGTATAGTTTTCACGTACGATTTTTTTCGCAAAAGAGAATAGATAAAATTTCTATCTTCTGGAAAAGCAATAAGTAACTTGTTGTTGGTAACCGTAAATTTAAATTAAAACTTAGAAAAACTGTATACATCTATTTTTCCTATTAACCCCTTAAATGGTATTTTTTTTACTCAAAATTCTTAAAAAAAGGCAAATTTTTTATTGTTCATAATTAAACTCTATACTAATTCTCGCCTTCACTCCAAAAAAATGCCGCACCCAAAAGGCATTATAATAGACATAGACCATACCCCCCCCCATATAGTACCATAGACAAACTGCATCACCTTTTCAAAAAACTAGCACTACATAATGTACCATAAGAAGTAAAAATAAGTGCAAATGAGAGAAAGAAAGGAAATATTAGTGCCCGTACAGTGGACGGGCAAACCAGTTGTTGCCAACTTGAGGTAGCCAGGTACGCTGTGCAGGCAAACCTTTTAAGAGGTTAAAAACTGACCTATGTTATTCATACAAATAAATATTATAATCAAAATTCTGATATATATTGTGTTTTTTGGAGAAGTGATGAGAAAAATGTAGCACTAAAGTCTTTAAATGTATCTAAAAGCCATATATTTATTCTAAAATATTAAAAATAAAAATATAAAAAGTCTTCTTATAAAGAGCACTTTAGTAACAAAATTGTGCTTAAAACTTAAATAGAACTTAGGAATAATATGTTTCAGAGTTAAAATATAGCCCAAACTCTGTTTTCAAGAGAAAACCTTACAATGATTATAAATGGTGAAAAGTACAAAATAATTGCACAATAAAAACAACTCATTATAGAATATTGATTACAGAGCAGCAATATATTAATAAAAAACATTTTGAAAAATAAATTA
>BMAU01018855.1:40000-237500 GCA_019973935.1 Trichonephila clavipes
TTCGTTGTACAGATCTATTTCTGTCAATGCAAATATATAATTAGATTAGATGCAATTAGAAAATTAATGTTATTGTGGTGAAAGTGTGGTGTGTGTGATTTGTACTACATTTTTACACTAACTCAGCATTTCGGAATAGAACTAGTAAGCAATTATAACAATTGATATAGAGCACTCCACGCTTTTATCCCAATGACATTATAATTTTCTCGTTAGTCATTTTACTCTTATATTAAGAATTATTTTTTTACTTTTTAGTTCTATTAAACATAAAAGCGTGTGTTTTAATTTTTTTAAACTATAGTTTTTAGGAATGAGTGATAATTATTAATAAATAATTAGAATTAGAAAACAATTATTTCATCATTCACTAACTTAACTATCCGTAACTAAGCAGTGAAATTTGAATCCGAATTTAATTGTCTACTCAAATGTTCCACGTAATATTTTTTAACAGAAAAATGAGAAAAATATAAAACAGATATGAATAATTAAATTTTTACAATAAAGAATTAAATATATTCAGAATCGTCAAATTTATAACGGTTGTATATTTACTTTAAAAGCACATTAATAAGAAGTCCAGAAACACTTAATTTTTACAAAGCATTCTTTTACGCATTTCCACAGCAAAGGAAGGAATTTTTAGTTGGGGTGGCTCAGAACCACTTCTAACAGTTAGTTCCCTTTTCAGCATGAGAGCAGGAGCGTCGATTTTTTCCACTCAATTTATCGTGTTACCAATGGACCTCAACAGCTCGGAAACTTTTCAAGTGCAAAGCTTTCAGTAATCCACTGTAAATAAATGTGGTAATCAAAACGGTTCTTTTAACTCAGACTATCCCTTGCTAGATTAATTGGATTAAAACATGATCATCTGTACCGATAAAAGAGAAAACTCAGTGTTTATTTATACTCAGACATATTCATATTCATAAATATCTATTGTATGTACAATGAATTGAATTACAAAAGTAGAAAATTATTACAATTTTAATTGACTTAAAGAATATGTACTTAAACGAATATTAACTTTAAACGTTAATAAACATAACGCTTGATATATATATATATATATATATATATATATATATATATATATATATATATATATATATATATATAGCAAGGGTTTTAAATGTCTAAGAAAACTAAATTTTATTAAAGTTTTAAATACTATAGTTTGTTTAGTATTTTTAGAAGACAAAGTATCGTAGTAATTTGTACTCAAAATTTGATTAATTAATTCATATTTTTTTCGATATTTAGTTCTAATACTCCATTTTGTATGAAGGGTTTTAAAAGGTTATGTTCTTCAAGGATATATAGACCACAGTACAATATAGTTAAAGCCACGTAGTAGAAGGATACATGAATTATGTGAGTGGCTTTCCTCATCATTAGATTTCGGGAACATAATTTGTTTTTTAAAATTTACGACTATTTTCACTGTTTTCTGTGTATTTTAGTCCTCGAAAAAGTTGATTCGTGCTGGGAATGTACAAATATTTATAGTTTCTTGAATTTAGGACGATTAGCTTTCTTTTCCATCAAAGCTCAAATAATCAGTTCTTAGATGAGCAGTTTTAACTAAGTTAAAAAACATGTGTCTATTATTCGGAGTTATTGCTCGGTAGGAATCAGAAGCAACACTTGGGCTATTGGTGACGAGCCTAGTAATTTTGAATCATGGTCAAATAATGAGGATAATACAGCGGAGCTGGCACAACACTCTCCTAACTTCCATATCTTGGAACTTTGAAGAGTAACAGTTCTGACAGATTTAACATGAACCATCCTTGCTACATAGCAGAGTGTTAGTAGAAACGGGATTCCAGCATGTGACTTGACAAAAACGTATCTGACTACGGGTTCGCATCCATAACCATTTGATTGTGTGTCGGCTATGTATTATTTAAATAAGGACCTTTTTCGATGAATTTATACATATTTGACTTTCATTGACTCTCATTTGATTTATAATTATGTCTTAGGTTAAATAGTCCTAAAAAGAGACTTATTATTTCTAAGTTCTAATTTCACAGTAGAAAAGGATTTAGAAGGAATAAAATATCATAGAGTATTTATCTTGTATTAGTATGACATGTTGACTTGTTTTCATATATTTGTCTTGCAGTGATGTCATCTTAAGGCGAAAACCATCTGCAGATGAGAAGATAATCTTTCTTAAATACACATTTACAGTAAACTTCATATGAAATCTTAATACTTCTTAATATCTCAAAATCTCTTCTCAAGGATAGCTGGAGGGGGGCATTATTTGCTGTAAGATTTGTTTGGAAAACATCTGGCTTGAAATAACAAGATGATATCAAGAGGGTGCCGAGTATCCTGATAATCCCCTCTTTTTCTCTAACATGGCCAAACAAACGCAGAAAGCTCCTTACTGAAATTTTGTGTTTGACATCAACTTGTGAAATGCGAATGTATATTATATCTGACTGGAAAAAATTATCTTTGAAAGCTAAACTTGGTGGTTTTGCGACTACGTTCTTAGTTCATAATTAAGTATCAATGTACTTTTCTGTACAGACTTTGAAAATTTCTTTTACATAAGAGTCTTGTATTGAGAAATCCAACATAAATATTGGATTTCGCAACTTAGTAAGTCCTTTCACCCTCTCCCCCTCAATTTATAGATCTTCAGATTCATTCATCTCTTAAGACCATCTTTGAAAGAGGTATACGGAATTTTATGAATGACTATTAAGTTTTTAAATAGTAAGCTCAATAGGAAGTTCTACAGTGAAATATACAATTGAAAATCTCGCCGAAGCATAAAATTGAGTAACATTAACTAAAGGGTATCAATAGAATCAATAAGATATTTTCACAGAAAAAATGATCTTCCAATAATGGAAGCTACTTGGTTGTATTTAAACTTAGGCTAACAACCGTTGCTTATGAAATGACTGGAATTTGTCGTGGATTAAGCTTTAAAGAAGAAAAGTCAGCAAATAAATCTATTCTTCAAGAAGAAAACCCCTTTTTTTCATGTTGTGAAAGGTTGTGAGAATTGATCGGATTCGTATTGTATATTCGGTAGCAATGTGCCATTGATTAGCAGAAAATTTGAAAAAACAGTCACCTAACAAAACTAAGTTATATATGCAATATAAAATATATACAGTATAATTTTTATTTGTGTTCAAATTATTATAGACTGTTTTTTTCGTTGTGAACTCGATTTGGCAGCGATTTAAAATGTATTTTAAGCTATTAATGTATACAACGAATAGATTAAAAACTTTGAAGTATAAACATTTATCTGACCCCGAATGTAGTCACATAACTTAAGCAATTTAAGCTTTATTGTGTTAAAATATATTTAAAAGTGAACTTTACTTTTAATATTGGGTTTTGATTTTAAATTTAAATTAGAGTTTTGCTTTATATACTCACACATTTCACCTTACGAAAAGCAGCAACGCATTCATTACTTACACATTATTTTTGAAAAGGCTTTATTTCACGAAGGAACCAATTTCCTTTTAAAAAAACCACAGCTCTTTCAAAAATTAATAAAATTCCCTATGTACTCACGTTATAGGGGATTTTTTAAGTTTTTTTAAACATATTCGAATATTAACCAACGATTTAAAATTAATATTAGACAATGATTTATGGTATCCGACTACGTTCGGAAGGTGATTTTAAAAAAGCGTATAAATGGATAATTTTCGTGATATTTAGTATCACTTAGATTAGAATGCGTGTATAAAATTGTTTTAAGGACATTTTGACAAAAAAATTATTTAAATACAATATTTTGGTAAAAAATTTACTTAGAATAACCTTTTTTCAAAATGTTCTCCTTTAGACAAAAATGCTAATATTATAATAATATTTTGCCTGTATGCTTCTATTATAATAATATTTCACCTGTATATAGCTCAGACCTCTGTACAGAGGCTCAACTATGATTTTTGAAAAATTCACATTATTTTCAGAGTTACAACCCATTGAAATAATTATCGGTGTTTTTTTTTTTAATTTCTCCTCTCTGTTGTCGTAAAACATGGATAAACCCACTTCTAAGTTACATATTTCAAAAATTCTAGTGGAGCCTCTGTACAGAGGTCTGAGCTATATACAGGTGAAATATTATTATAATAGAAGCATTTTTCACAAAAGGAGAATATTTTGAAAATGGGTCATTCTACGTTCATTTTTTGTCAAAATATTGTATTTAAATAATTTTTTATTGTAATACTATTCTTAAAACAATTTTATATACATCTTCTAATCTAAGTGACACTAAATATCATAAATATTATCCATTTATACGCTTTTGCAAAATACCGGTTCCGAACGTAGTCGGATACCTTAATTTGTTTTATTTTACACCATAAGAGGAATATCCACAAAATTAATCAGTGTGTGATAACTATTTCGGGGCCTATACGTGTAACATTGGAAATCTCTCCCATAGAGCCTTTTATTGAAATTCTTTTTTTCCCTATAAAAACCCTCGTTTTCTCTCCCCCCAAATTAAATGTAGATAATTTGTAACATATTTATTGATTTTTATATGAAGAAATGTTATTTATATATATATATATATATATATATATATATATATATATATGTACTTGGCACAACGAACGTAGATATATAAATACGTACTCCGAACGTAGTCGGATACCTTAACATTTAACTCATTGATTGAAACCAAAGCATTCAAATTAAGTTACGAATATTTAGAGTTAATATCGTTATTACGCGTGCAGGCGATTATATAAAAAAGTTATAGTTAAAATAATGAAACAATTTGATTTGTTTCAATAAATGATAGGTATGCATTTTAAATTTAAATGCATTCAAATTATTTTTCTTTCATTCGAAATTTATTTCGCCCCTAAGTATTTGATCACCATTTTTTCCGTTGTTGCGTTTTGATTAAAAGCGCTTTAACGTTTGATGAACTTAATAAACGCAGCTGACTCAGAGTCATCCAAAAACTATTCCGGATTGAAGTATTTTTGGGTTCCTACTTTTACGTATATTTCAAAGGAATTTTTAGTGCTTTGCATTGATTCTTACTTTTCAATATATACTTGTTTTTCAAAAAAATATTTATTGTATACTAAAACTGTGGTCCTTGTAAAATATTCAGAATTTTCTCTGTAGTCACAATATTTTGAAATTATATATTTTTATATAAAATAAAAAAACAAAAATCCCTCGTTGAACTTGAATATTACTTGATAATTTATTTAAAAATTTCACGCGTAAGGGAAAAGCATGTCGTAAAATTTCATTAGAAAGTTAATTTTTTTCTATTTGTATTGTTCACCCATTCGATTCCCATGCGTCATTTACCCACTTGACTATGGTTTAAAACCACGAGATCCATCACCAATAACCCTCATGTTGTATTAGAGTGCGAAGCTAATAAACGCTCGTTCACTCACGCGTCAATTTTCAGTTTTGTGGTTAGAGTCAAGAACTCGTGGCCGACGTTTCATCAGTTCCGTGTCAAGTGCCACTGAAAATTCGCGCTGTAGTTAAATTAAACGACTTAAGTTAAATCTGTCAAGGCTCAAAATGTTTTCCTATTGGTGTGGTAGTTAGGGGAAGGAGGTCCTCGCCTCTTGATTGAGGCTCAAAATTACGAGGTTTGTCGCCAATAGCCCTCTTGTTGCCTTATAGTGCGACGTTAATATAACTCTCACTCACTCACCCCTTAATTGTAAGCTTTTTAAATGATAATGTTCCAAGTGAAGCTAAGTTTTGAAGCAATTCTATTTAAAAAAATAGTTACGAATTCTCAGTTGATGTAATGTTAATCATTTTAATGTGCTGTAACATTTTTTGTTTAGCTTTCAAAAGTTACCCAGCTTAGTCCAACAATTTAAAATTGCTTTATTCACCACCGAATTGTAACTTTCTGAAATCAGTACTTAGCGTATGAAAACGTCGTTGAGGAAGAGTTCATTGCATTTGCTCTAATTCTGTCTTGTTGAATAGGGGATACCCACCGCGCCCTCCTACAATGCACTAAAGGAGTCTGGCAGAACAAAAGGTTACGTCACAGTGTGTCGTTTGAATCTAGATACCAGAGTAAGGAGGGGTTCTTTGTAAAAAGATATAAATATATTGTCGAGTTTTCACGTGTTGCTGCTGCTGCCAAGAAACCCTTGATGGCAAGAGCCAGCCTTTGTTGACGAAATCAGATTTCGCAATACTATGCCCGTTTTCCCATTTGGATGCGGAACAAGCTTTACAAGTATTTTATCTCAACCCAATAAAAGGTACGAATCGGATGAAGCTTGAAAAAGGGTTGAAAAGCTTTTTTTAAAGTTACTTCAGCACGGGTCTTCTTGTAAAAGTAATTTAAACTATTTTTTAAATATTAACAATCACTAATTCTTTTTTGATATCGTTTCATTAAGAAAGTTGAAATAAAAGGAGTAAAAAAGAGGGAAGTAAAGTACATATTTGAAATATTTTGCATTCAGAACATTTAAACGTGAAATTATTTCTCGTCTTCTTAGGCCAAATATGAATAATTTTATAATTTTTGCATTTCTTAATAAGTAACGTTTCACAGCAGTAAATTTTTTGAATGCAGCAAATATATGACTCCAGAAAGTCAGATTTTGGATACATTTACATCAATTTTCACTTTTTATTTTTTATCTCATGGTTTTTTCCGTTATGTCTCACTAATTCGAGCTGGCTTTCCTTTAAATCTACTACAATAAGGTATTACTTTATATAAATGTATGTAATAATTCCCGTAATTTTCTCTCAAGGGATTTTAATTCATAAGGATCTTGAGCCCTCCAAGACTTCGCATGATAATTAATTTCTAGTTTAGCCACCTAATGTAAACTAACTATAACCTTATCTCTCCAAAACTAAAACTTCGGCGTTTTTAAAACAAGATGATACAATCTTGCATCATCCGCGTTTGCAAGCCAACCAGAAAGCATTTACCAAAAATCCTGAGATTTTAATAGCTTCCGGTTGACCACAAAACTATAAATAGACGAGATTTCTTAAGCCAGCAATGCATGCTTTTGTGACTGTCTTACATGTCCGTGTGTTTGTTTATTTCTCTCTTTGTGCTGTATCTTTCGTGTTGTCATCCTTTCCACAATTGCATCATGCATTAAAACCAAAAATATTTGAGTACCAAAATGGTTAAACCAAATCCGTAACACACACACACACGCACACACGCACACACATGCATGCATGCACGCACGCACACATGCGCGCACACATGAGTGACTTTAAATTCACACTTAAAAAGCTCCCAAGTGCATATGTAACTTATTCTATCGTCTTCTCATTTAATAAGTCAATTTGAGACAAGTATTTAATTAAATGCGAAACATTAGAACTATAAAATCGCAGAAATGACTGCTGTTGTTTATAAATTTAACTGTACGTCTAAATTATTACATGGTGTGGTTATAATTTTTTATATCTATTAGTGACTTAGAATTGCGAATTTCTTCGCTTATAGAAATACTAGTAAAACTAAATTTGAACTAATGCTGTGCTTACAGAATTTTCTATAATATATCACCGAATCTCTTCTCTTATCTTCGCCGAATAAGGTGTTAACTTTCCTGCTTAGAAACTGATATTTTTATTTTGACCAAGGCTCAAGATTATGTCACATTGGTTGTGAGAAGTCCCCTTTTTGAATACCACAAGTATAAATTGTAAGAAAATATTTATTAAAAATTAATAAATTATTATTAAAAATATTTGCAAGAAAGGCATCTTCGCACATGCGCGTTGACATTTTTCCAATAAAGAATCAATTTGAATGAATTTTTTAACTGATTCTTTCTTTTATAAAATTCCATGTTTTTGAGTGGCGACTACCAATTTGTGGTTTCAAAATAATTTTGTTTTAATAATCAATAGAGATTCCAGAGGTTGGCATTTAGGATTTGAAAATGGTATGAAAAGGAGTTTTGGCAAAGGATTAATCATTAGTCTTCTATAAAATCATTCACGATTATGAAAAAACTAACGACAAGTATTGTGGCTTAACGAAATCTGATTTACATTAAATGTATCGACGTTGCTTAAATAATATTCTAATAGAAATGTACAGATAGACTAATAGATATTCATTTGTTTCCAGAAATTAAGAATGAATTAATAAGTCTCAATGTTGTCTAGCACAGACAACGCTCGTTCATTTGAGAGTAGGATACGAATTTAAAAAATTCTTCGTCTTCCATTTCCTTAAATTAGTTAAAGTGATTATAGATTTTTAACAACTTGTATAAGTTACGTGTGAGCAATATATATATTAAAAAGAGCAGAAAACTCATTATAATTTATATATTCCACGTATATCACGTAAAATACTTTTGCACTTATGCATTCTTTAAAATAAAAAAAGAACTGTTTTAAAAAAATTATTCTTTATTATATTCAAAACAATGATCTTAATTTTATTGGTTTGAGTTGAAAAGTTATAAAGAAAATTTCATATATATTACGAATACGAATAATAGTATAATAATTGTACTCAAACCAGAAAATATATTTGTATAGTTAATCGATAGTCAACTAAAATTAGGACATATTTAAACAATTTTTTCTTATAATGTATTATATGACTTTTACATGTCTGTTCACCCATTAGAACCCACACAACACAACAATTATTTTTTTTTTCAAATAATTGAAACATACATTCTAGAAAAGTTTCTTCAATCTATATGCCGACTGGGACCGGTTGCGTGGTCTTGTAATCCAGCTGCTTTGGAAGTCGAGGGGGCTGCGGTAGCCCAGTGGTTAAGGTATCCAACCATGGCAGGCATGTCATGAGTTCGATCCTAGTACCACTAAAGACCCGCCGTGTAGGGCAGCGATGCACGTTAAATCTGTCGAGAGCTGAAACGTCCTCCCGTTGGTGTGGTGTGGTAGTTAGGAGAGGGGGGTGCCAGCTCAGGTGTCGTCCACGTCACTTGACCATGGTTCAAAATTACGTGGTCCGTCGCCAAAAGCCCTCGTGTAGCTGAACAGTGCGACGTTAATATTAACTAACTAACTAACTAACTCAATCTATATGCCCTTGCTTTATTTAACACTATGGTAGACCTCTGCAACGAATATTTATTACGAACATCATAATTCTAAACCATATAAAGAGAGACAAGGAGACTTTTGATATATTTGAAAAAAGAGTTTTTAGAAGTATTTTCGGAGGTTTAAAATGCGATAATATTAGGAGGAAAAGAACCAATTCACAGAAATTTATAAATTTTTTGAAGAACCGGATATTGTAAAATTTATTGCAATACAAAGATTAAAATGGGCACAGGACATCTGAAAATATAAGACGACAATCGAGTCACAAAAAAGATATTTTTGGCCATACTGTACAGTACTTGAAAAAGAGGAAGACCAAGACTCAGGTGCATCGATTGTCCAGAAAAAGATCTGAAAACTATTAATGTCAGATACTGGAAAAGTCAGGACAAGAACAGGACAGCCTAGAATGGAATTCTTAGGAAAGCCAAGGCCCACCCTAGGCTGTCGTGATATTGAGGAAGGAAGGAGGAAAATATAAATAGACTGATACTGAATTAAACTTCTATGTTACAATAAAATAAATATTGAGAGAGAATAAAGGCTCAGATTCAATAATCTTGACCTGTAAATATTTATCCCCTTTGTTCTCATTTTTAACTAAATGAATTCACTTCATCTCTATCTCCCCGGAAACACTGTTTCATATATTTTGCTTCAAGATATTTGTATAAGAACAGCAGATATATTTTAATTGATAACTCTGATAAAGTGTTGCAGTCCAAAAGGAATAAAACTGAATTAATTGAACGCTCCTCCACGTTTTGAAATAAAAACCTCTAGGAAGAGTTTTCCTCAAGTCGCTTCAAATTATCAAATATCAGGTTAAATTGGCTTGAGATTGAACTGTGCGAGAAACATCTTTGTTATAATACTTCGTGTTTGGGGGCTATTTTTGTCATAATTGACAAACAGGGGAGATTATTCTTGGTATATTTTAATGCTTTTCAGTTGATATTTGTGTCTGAAGGAATATAGGGTGGAATGAAACAGATGGGATGAGAAAAATTCTTTCTGAGATTTTAGTCACGGTATATTTGTAAAAGTATGGATAATTTAGCTTTAATAAAGAAGTATTTAGGTTTTCATCTGTAAAAATGATGTCAGACATAAATTGAAAAAAAAACAATGAAATAAATTATTTAACGTTTTTTGTGTGCTAGAAATTCTGGCTTTTGTCATGTAAAGTGGTTAATTTACGAAAAATTTATTTATATTGGCGTGTTGCAGCTATAAGATGAAGATATGAGGTCAAATGACGCATTGATACTTATCCGTAATTGAAAATTGTGAGGTCTGTCGCCAATAGATCGCGCTTAGCTTTTGGGTTAAACATTAATAAAGAAGGTACAGAAAAAATAATTGGTATTATTTTAACTCATCTAGCACATGTATAGTTAGTGAGAGAAACTTTCTAATTTAAGTAATTTTCACTAGCCTAAGTAAATTGAATGAAGCCCAGTGGGGCGGAGTAGTAGCGTATCGTGCTCCACGCCACAGATCTAGAATTCAAACCCAAGGCTGGGCAAGGATGATCCAACCTTTCATCCCTTCAGTGGGTCGATAAATGAGAACCAAGTTTGCTTGGGAACTAAAATCTAGAGATTTCGCGTCAGACTGACCTGACCGGAGCATCTGCTCATGCATCTCAGTGACCAAAGTCATGAAAACTGAGGAAGACCTTGACCCTCTATGGGCTGTTGCACCACTGAGAAGTAGTAAGTAAATTGAATATAATTATGAAAATGAGAGTTCATGATTATCTACAGAATAATTACTTAAGTTCTACACAACAAACGATTAATATCTAGAAATCTTATTTAAACTTGATAAATAATTACAGTTCGACTACTAATATAGATACTTTAACTTGCTCATAGGTTTTGCTTTTTTTAATGGTACAAGGTTAAAGGCATTTAAGAAAGGAAATCATTCTTCTTTGAAATTTAGTTATAAACCTATTAGTAACTGTTGTTTTATTAATATAAAACACAGAAGCAACATGAGGGCTATTGGTGACGGACCACGTAATTTTGTTTCACGCACACTTGACGAAAACGCCTTTTTATCTGCCACTTTAAGCCTTGTCTTTCTCTCCAAATTTCCCCACTTCCCCAACATAAAGGCTTTCTGTTTTGACAGACTGAATGTACTTCAGCCTCTTTTTATACGGCTGGTCTTAAGAATTATCAGAACTCGCGACTCGACAAAAACCCGCTGGTTCACGACCATGAACACTCTAATACTTAGGCCGTTTGGAAACATGATGGCATTTTAAAAAATATAATAAAAAGTTCCTGTTTCAGTGATTAAACAAAATAAAAACCAAATATTTTAATAAGTTAAGTCTAAGTAGTGATTGCAGTCAAGTTGTAGTACATACGGAAAATTATTCGGCTGTGATACTGATAACGAAAATTACTGAAAATAAACTTAAAAAATGTACTAATTGCAACCTAAATTTTTTCTGTTGCCCTTTTGCTTGTTGTAAACTCTGGAATATGAGAATGTTGTATTGAAATTATTTTTCAGAGTAGCCTGTTGCTGTAAAGACTAAGTGCTTTAAATTGCAGACATTTTCTTTTCAAAGAAAATTCGAGAAATTTGTCCGCTTCTGAAAAGTCTCCTTAACAACGAAAACTTTAATCTAAAATTAATTTGCATTGTGTTAATTTAAAAATTTATCTAAAAAAGACATTTATTGTTGCAAAAGAATATATTGATATATAAGAAGGATATTACTTTTAACCTGTGTCAACAACTTATTGAGGCAATTTTTGTATTATATATTGTAGCCTCAGATTGTAGAAGGTTTGTATGAATTGAAGTAATATAGATATTCCTTTTTTAGAATAAAATGTGATATATATATATATATATATATATATATATATATATATATATATATATATATATATATATTAGTTGATACCCACCCACTTCTCTGGGTATTTCATAACGTTGTATGAATATTTGCTGTTTATAACTTATTGATATCTAAGTCCTAGCATTAAACATTTGATTGTATTAAAAACATCCTTATATCTCTTGATTTAAAAAAAAGGCTCCTGAATAGTAATATATAAAACTGAAGTAGAATGGTCTTTTACCCTCCCTTAACCCGCGAAGTGAATTTTCACAAAAACCACTTTTATTGGATTTCTACACAACAAAACAAACATGTTTCCCAAATTTAAAGTCTAAATCTAAGAGTTAAAAAATGAAATTTTTTATATCAATAAACCCCGTAACCTTTTTTGAGAGTCGATTTCCGTAAGATCCATTTTTAGCGGATTTTAGTTCAACAAAAGAAACATGCATACAAAATTCCGTAACTAGGTGTAATAGTTCAAAAACGGAAATTTTTGTTTTTACGAATCTGCCAGTAATTTCTGGTTATCTTCATAGGAGTCAAATTTTTCTTTCTAACGCCCTTGAACCCTTCTCACAACCAGTTTTAGGGGATGATTTTCACAACACCCGTTGTATGAGAGGAACATGCCTACTAAGTTTCAAGTCTCTAGGTCTAATAGTTTAACTACGGGAATATTTATCTATAACGCTCCTTAATCCCTCGTAATGCCCCTTGGGGTTCGATTTTCGTAAAATACCTTTTGTAGCGGATCTTTACTCCATGAAAGGAACGCGCCTGCTAAATTTTAAATCTGTTGGTCTAATAATTGAAAAACAGGATTATATTTATTTCCAATGCCCCTTAACCCATTATGATCCACAACACCACATATGGTTCCATTTTCGCAAAACCTCTTTTGTAGTGTATCTTTACTTCATGAAAAGAACCTGTCTGCCAAATTTCAAATTTGTAGGTCTCATAGTTACAAACCGGGAATATTTATCTATCACGACCCTTAACCCTTGAAACCCTCTTGAATGAGGGCGTTCACAAAACTCGTTTTGCAGTGAATCTCTATTCCATTAAGGAAACATGCCTGCCAAATTTCATCTATGCTGTCTTATTGTTCAAAAAATGAATATTTATATCTAATGCTCTTAACCGCTCGCAATCCTCCCTTCGATGATCGATTTTCACAAAATTATTTTTGTAGCGAATCTTTATTCCATGAAAGGAAAATGTCTGCCAAATTTCAAGTCTATAGGTCTAATTATTCAAAAATGGTAATATATTTTTACAACGTCCTTTAACTTCTCGAATACCTCTTTAGGGGTTGATTTTTGCAAAACCCCTTTTATAACGTACCTTTACTTCGTAAAAGAACCTGTCTGCCAAATTTAAAGTCTATAGATCTATTAGTTCAAAAACGGGGATATTTATCTATAACGCCCCTTAACCTCTCGGAACGCCCCCTCTTGGGAATCGATTTTCTGCAAAACCTGTTCTTAGTGGGTCTCTACTCCATGAAAGGAACATGCCTGCAAATTTTCAAGTCTGTAGGTCTAATAGTTCCTGAGGTATGATGATGAGTGAGTCGCATTTCTCCTCTTAACATATGTTACCGTTTGAATTCTACACTTTAACTAGTTATTCTATAGAATAACGATTACTTGATCATTAAAGTATGAAATACGGCCTATGGTTCGAGTTTCAAAGCAGATTCAAAAATCATCGGAGAGATGACGAATTTAAAAAATTTTAAATACTTTAAAAACAGGAAATGGGGGGAGGAAATAGGATTATATTATAATGAAATTATATGTGCAGAAATCTCATAGGAATATCTAACGAATCAGACAGGTACGGATGACCGAGGTGGCCTAGGATTCGAGGTATAAAGGAAATAACCCTGTAAGAGGGGGAGGTCGATTTCTCGAATATCTCGCGATATGGCGTAATACTATCGTACTTCCAAATATCATGACTATCTCAATTCCAAAGGAGTGCAAAATTTTTACCCAACCCCGTAGGAATAGCATGGGAACATGATATTTTACTGCTGGAGCCCTCCTAGGCTTACCAAAAGAGGGCTAAATAGATAAATGGATGGGTCTTGCCCAGGGGAACCTGTGGTTCAAATCTCAAAGCAGAGACTCAAATACATTTCTAGATATTACAGATTTAAAAAAGTTTAAGACGTTGAAATAAAGTACAAGGAATGACCTTATGAGCAAGAAATTTGGTGAGAATATACAATGGATGCAGAGGGATCGAATGAGCCAGGTCCGAGTAGATTGAGAGGCTCAGGTGTCGAGCTATTGGCAAAATGCTGTCAAGGGCGGAGGCACCTGGAGTTCGAGTCCTTGTACTTCCTAACAAAACAATACTATCGATCCCCATATCATCAGAAAAATGGCACCATAGGATTAACATGGGGTTTAATATTTCAAAGCCCTCCCCTGCCCTAAGATCTTTATTAGTAAAGGAACTATGAATGGCCACATGTTACACATCAGAAATAATTATAAAATAACTAATAACTTTGAAATTGTTTATTTTCACTTTAACGGTCCACATCATTAGTTATTTCGTAGAATAACTAGTTATTTCATAAAATAGCTAGGTAAAATATAAAATATTTCATTTATTATATATCTTAACTGACTTATCCAGTTATTTCATGAAATACCTAGTTATTCTATGAAATAACTGAATTATACACTTTAACGGTAACTTATTATATATATATATATATATATATATATATATAAAATTTATTTTTGAAAGAAAATTCGAGAAACCTGATTTTCCACTGAGAGGCCTACTCTAATTTTACGCTGGTTCTAATTTACATTGCGGAAATTTAAAAAAATATCTATAAAATACATTCATTATTAGAAAAGAAATAAGAAAGATATTACTCTTAAGGATATATAAGAAAGATATTACTCTTAACCTGAAAATAACATTTTGAACAATTTTTCGTTTTATAAGTAGTTGCCTCAGATTTTAGAAAGGTTTGTTTGAATTGAACTAATTTAGTTATTTATTTTCAGAATAGAAAGTACTTATTGTATATAAAAAAGTAGGCTATTTTCAGACAAAGTTCTAGGAACTTGATTTTTCTCTGAAAGGCCTACTTAACTACGAAGTCTTTTTCTAACCTTCGTTTTAAATTTCTTTGCTTCTGTCTTATTTTGCGTTAATTTAAAAAAAAATATCTGTAAAAGATATTTACTGTTACAGAAGCATATATTAATATATAAAAAAATTATTAATCTTAACATGAACACATCCTTTTGCATCAACACATCATTTTGAAAAAAAATATTTTACTGTTGTAGGCATTGAATTAAACAAAATTTAAATTCACAAATTAAGTAGAAGAATTTACCAATATAAAAGAAATTATTTGCAAACAGGCAACTACATAATATATGGAAATGACATATTAAAAAAGACAAACTGATTACAAAATGGAAATACATTCATACATTCTTAGCGAAAAATATTTTATAAAACATAAATACTTTTATAACAAATCATTCTGAGAAAAACAGTCATATTAGTAAAAATCAGACCAAAATATATGATCTGGAAATTTCTTATACAAATTGTCATAAATTCTTATGAATTAATACATTTTCTATAGAAAACTCATATATATCGATACTCTTTACGTAAAAAAAATTTCAAGCAATCATCTCTAATGAAATATAAAAGTTCATACAAAAAATAAACACTTTCGGACAGAAACATTTTTAAAAAATTCTTATACCTCTTCAGAAAAAATTTTAATCGTAATTTAATCGATTCATTTTTCTTCCTAAATTTTTTTTCACAGAAAATACTGAAAACATCTTTAAAAGCAGCTGTTCTACGGTACTTAATATTTTAGAGGATTCTATTAAATAATGTTATGAATTTTCACAGCAATTTACAGGATTTAAAATTAACTGCGCAAAAATTTTTAGTGTGTGGCTTTTCAGGTCTAAATAAGTTTTTGATTGTTATATATTGAATTGTAAAACTGTTATTAAAATGAACATTTAACAAACTAAAAATGCTTCAATTGATTAATAAATTTGAACTTTTTATTTTAAAATAATTTGTTTTAATTTTTAACGAAATTTAATTTGATTTTAAAATATTTCTTCCTCCGAAAAATTCAAAGAATGTTTAGTTTTTAAAATTATGACTCGAATTATTTTATTGAAATAAGTTATTTTTATAAAAATATAATCATAAGTCTTCATTGGAAAGTTACCTAACGATGCTAATTCAGCTACAAAAAGTTGATTTAATTTTATAAATAAAATTTTTTAATTAAAAATTAAATTTATAAAGCAAATTAAAAGTAAATTTTAAATTAACTTTAAACATGAAACATTAAAATAAGTTAATTTTTAATTTTGAAAAAGATGCGGAATATTTTAAAAAACTTACCACTTGCCCGATTTTTCTCCTCGAGAGAATGCGATTCTTCTCTGATCACTTGCTCTTGGCGATAAACAACAGGTTAAAGAATTGAACGGGATAAACGAAATGTTGGATTTCGGGAGGGCCGGAGTATTTAAAGAGCCCACGTGAGTAGGGTTGTCAGAAAATTTTTCGCCAAGCGGACTTCAAAGTCACATATAAGAAAGGATTTTGTGCCAAATCCGACATGATTTTACAAAAAAAAGATTTTCATTTAGATGGTGTTCGTTTTGAAAACGAGCTTATTTTGTGAATAAAATAATCAAATTTCTGAAAAAGCAGCAAAACTAAGAAATGTTCAGCTTAGATTGCAGTGTTGCGGTTATTCAGACATGAAAATTTAATTCAAAAATGGGATCTAGCGATTTTTTTTCAGGAGTTATCATTTCTTTCACGCAAGTTATTCTAGAATTATATTGTAGGCAGATTATAAAAAAATCCCTTATTATGAATATTAATATTAATGTAAGGAATCAATTCTTTTGAGCTTTGAAATGTCTCTATTTTGAAAACCATTTATTAAATACTCTGCTGTTCACAAAATTCAGAGAATTTTCATTTTTGGTACCTTATTCATAGAAGCGCTTGAGAGATATATTTTTTAAAAAATGTCGTACAATGATATCTACGTACAATCATGTGAACGACTTTTAAGCTATCCGACTACCCTAAAAACATGATCTTTTTCAAAAATTGACAAATTTTTTTTATGATTTTATTTTATAGGCCATCTTATTAGCTTAATAAAAATACCACGTTTTTTATTTTCCATTCACTAGAACAAAAACTACAAGTGTTTTAATAAAAGAAGACGCAATAGCTTTTTACACAAGATGTCAAACTTTAAAATGCGTTTTACTCGAAATGTGTTTTTTTTTGGGGGGACTCAAACGGGGACAGCGATTGCTCAAAAAGTTTTGAAAATAATTTGCTGAAATTTTTTGTGAATGTCTTGTATAACAGTAGAAGTGTTTTGACCTTCATATTTACCAATCACTATTCTTTTAAGTAATTTCATATAGTCACTAAGATAGAGTGCTCTAATTTTTGTAAAAATCAAAATATCTATTATTCTGAAGGTCAATTCAAACATGAGTAACAAAGTTACACAATAAAATTAAAAACTTGAGACTTTGCTCAAAAAATTTGAACAGAGTGAGCCCTGTTTATGTAATTTTTTGTACATTTTCCCCAGTTTTTTCCCCTTTTAATAATAATAATGTTTTTTTCTGTTTTCAATTTTACGATTTTTCCTTAAAATATACTAAATAAATCTAAAAATCACAAAAAAATTTCCATATCTTCATTTTTTCAAAAAAATTCGCAAGTAGTCGGATACCTAAAGAGTAAGAAAATCTAGAAGAAAGGTTTCAAAATAGAACTAAAAATAGATGAATAGGTAGTATGGTCCCCTCGAAAAGTTATACAAGTTTTGCGATGTGACAACTGGTGAGTATCTATTGCACAGTCCGTTGGGGGTAGTATGGTAGTTTGGAGAGTGAGTACTATAGCTCTGATGACGTGCTCGTCACTTGACCGAGGTACAAAATTACGAGGTCCGTTGCCAATAGCCATTGTGTTGCTTTCTAGTGCGATGATAATAAGTATTCACTCTAACACCGAGGAAAATTCTGGTTCAATGAAAACCAAAACAAAAACTATCAAAGAGTTAAGCAAAACCAAATTTCTTCACACCTATTAGCAAGGTTTCGATTGATTTAATTCTATTGAAGAACGCAAATGGGAAATATTGAAAAATAAATTATGGTTTTTAATAAGACAACGGGATAATAAAAGTACAAAATCGATATCAAATTTCCTCTGGTTATTTTTTGATGCCCTTTTTCCCTCTTATTATGAAAATAATAATAATAATATATATATATATATTTATATATAAGTAACCAGTATACCTTTCTAGTTATTTGCACTCCACAATGTTGCTTGAGAACAAATGAATAAATCGTCAATTAGAAATATATAATTTTTAGAACTGAATATTTTTATGAAGTTTGACAACAGGAAAGAAGTCCAGCCACAAAAAGTTTGAAAAATAAAGTTACACTTTTGAAGAGTATTTGATCTTTTTCAAATCTTGAACAAAGAAAACATTTTTTTGAAAAGATTCAACAGAGAAGCCTTGTACAATAAGAAAATAATCCTATCAAAACATAATAAAAATTTTGTCCGGTTTCACATATCAGCTACAATATACATAATATAAAAAAGTATTCTAATGAGAGTAATTTTCAAATTTTGTAGTTTTTAAATGAGACATAATTACTTTTTTTTCTTTTTGCTTCAGAGAGTTTATTAAGAATGTTTTAATGAAAGGTTACCCGATTTTTGTAGCTGACTTTAAGTATAAATCATGATTTACAGTATATTCGATGATTTACAATACGATTAAATTACATTTACGATGATTTATTGCATATTCAATTGTATACTTCCTTATAAAACTCAAATTTTGTAGTTTTTAAATGAGACATAATTACTTTTTTTTTCTTTTTGCTTCAGAGAGTTTATTAAGAATGTTTTAATGAAAGGTTACCCGATTTTTGTAGCTGACTTTAAGTATAAATCATGATTTACAGTATATTCGATGATTTACAATACGATTAAATTACATTTACGATGATTTATTGCATATTCAATTGTATACTTCCTTAAAATAAGGGCAACTAAAATTTTATTCAAGTTGTTTTTCTAAGTATTTGACCCTAAATGAAAGTAAGTCATAACTGAACAATTTAATGAATAATCTAATAATAATCTAAAGTCGCAAAGTATTTTTATGCATAAAAATTATAGATTATTTTACCTGTTTTAAAGATCTTTGGAAAGAAAAGTTATCACAGCTTCCCCAAAAGTAGGATTAAGGTCTAGCTTAATAAAAGTTATTGTGACATAATACTTTCAATCCAAGTTCTTTGTTCTCAAGCGAGAACTTTTATATTCTCCTCTAAAAATCATTCTCGAAATTTTAAAAGTTGTTTTTTTCGAGTGTTCAAAAACACTACTCAACATTGGATCACTTTTTCGGATTGAAAAATACTCCAACTGTAATGTATATTGATGTGTTGATGATGCATTTGTTTGATTTATGCATCATGGTATACATTAACATCGCACTCTAAAGTAACAAGAGGGCTATTGTCGACGAACCTCGTCATTTTGAACCTCGGTCAAGAGAGTGGCTTGCATCTCCCTCTTCTAATTCCGCACTGAACCTCGACAGATTTAACGTGCATCGGTCATCTCTACTCGGCGGATCTTCAGTGGCTCTTGGCTCAAACTCATAACACGTCAACCATGAGTTCCTGACCATAACCACCACGTTACCAGGCGATTTATGTATCATACATAGTACTAAAAATCAAAAGGTATTCAATAAATACATTATTTTTTAACTGTAAAAACTATTTGATACTTTCAGTAATAAAATAAAAGTAGTCACAAAAAATGAAAAGAAAATTTAAAATATTCAAGTAGGTTATTGTTTTTAAAAGTTTAGAAATGTCAAATTTATAACACAAACACACAAACATTTACTGGAATTTTTTAAAATCTCAGAATGTGTTCATATTTTGTATCTTATTCTCAGATGATAAGCAAATAAACTATCTTAATAAAGTAACTAATTTTTATAATATTGCTTCTTCCATTTCAAACATTTAATTTTATTTCTTCAAGCACACCTTTCTAGAACAACAATCAGATTTTTAAAAGGAAGCAAAAGAGAAAGAAAACTTATGAGTGCATTTAAGAGAGATGTATATTTAAGAGCTTTAAATACATAAATTATTAATATTCTTGCAAATAGGGGAAGCTTCTTAAATATATTTAGAAATGAAATTACAAGAAATGAAATTTTTCCTTACATATTCATCGAATTATCTAAAGTAGCTTGATGATGAAATAGAATTAAGTTTATATTTGTTGCTTCCCTTCCACTTATTCTCTTTAACTTAAGAATTCCATTCTTTAAATGGTTCTTGAACATAAATTAACTGTAACAAGTTTAACTTTTATATTTGTTTCAATAATTAGTTTTATGTTAAATACTTCGGGTAGCTTCTTGTAACTTTTAACAATTGATTCTTTGATTTAAGTAATAGCAAATGAAATTTAGTTTAAAGACTATTTCTTGCTTTTTTTAACTAATATTTAATCCCAATAAAAAAAGAAGTTAATAGATTTTTCATCTACACACATATTGAATTCATAAACTCAATTTAAGCCATGAGGAATTTTCAATAAATTCAAAACAATTGCACGGAAAATATGTGAATATTTTTAAAAGTTACTTTTTTGCATACCTATTTTGGATCGGGTTTCTAAATTTTTTTAAATTTTGTTAGTAAATCAGGAACATTTATCTCACAGATAATACCAAATTTCCCATTCTACTAGACACACAGTCATATAAGACAAACTGTGACATATTTTATTAGATTAAAATTTATTAAAACATTTTTATCGATAGAAAATAATAAATATACACTGCTGACCACTGTAAATGCAACATCCTGAAGAAAGCATGCAAATAACATGAAATTTACAACATGCATTAGTGGAGGTGAGATATGCAAATGCTTAGAATTTCAGCGCAGACACACATCACGCGCGCCTGTGGCGCCACCTCAAAGTGCTATTTAAGGCTTGGAGATTTCGAAGATTTCAAGTTCGAAAATCGTGTTTTTTTTTTGTCTTTTTTTCAAAAAACTATCAGTTATGTTGTGAAGGTCCCTCGGGACCTCACTTTGAGAACGAGAATAATTTTGAGTCACAAAAGAACCAGTAGCCATTTTTATAAATAACTTTCTTTATTTGGTTATCTTTCTCAAATAGAATCAAAGACTTATTAACAATTACTTCTAATATTATGAGGTTTTAAAGGTAATATCTTTTAAATTAACTTAATTAATGATCTAATTAATTAATTTATTAAATAACGATCACGCAGAAATTACCACGATAAGAGATCCCAGAATTATATTTAATAATGTTCTTATTGAACATTTAACTTTAATCTGACTCTTAAAACTTGAATGAGACTTTAAAGTCAAAATAATATTTTTACCACTCGGAATCTCAATTCTTCATGAGATTAAATTATCTTCAACAATAAGATTTCAACTCAAATTCACTATAACTCTATGTTTCAATGTCTATCTCCTACTACTCTAACTTTACTATTTTGTTTGACTTAAATACTGAATCTAATCTGCATAACAAGGAATCCTGTCCGCTTTTTGGAGTTGATTGGAAATAGGTAGGGAATTAAATTTCCCTAAAAAGGTCGTTTCAGAAGGTTAGTGATAAAGTTCCGTATAGATTCGTCACAATGTCTCATAGAAAACAGCGATCAGCTTTTGATCAAGTATCCGAGTTCTACAGAGGAAGGATAGTGGCCTACCGATATTGTGGATTATCTTTCAAGGAAATCGGTACTCGTGTTAGACGAAACCAAACAACTGTAATGCGGATATGTGACCGTTGGATGCAGGAGGGTACGACAGACCGACGTGGTCGATCGCATCCTCCTCAGTGCACCACTTCTCGTGAGGACAGGCAAATTGTGCGCATGGCAGTGACGGATCACTCAGTCACATCACGAACCATTGCACAGCACATTGAGTCTGTAACGCATTATTCAGTGCCTGCGCGTACCATTCGACACCGTTTACAGCAGAGTGGTCTGTCCTCAAGATGTCCATTGCTTGGTCTACCCTTTACGCAGAAGCAGAGCCACTCCGCCGCCAATGGTGCGATGAAAGAAGGATGTGGGTGGCAGAATGGAATGAAGTTGTCTTTACTGACGAGTCACGCATCTGTCTGCAACACCACGATGGTCGGATTCGAGTTTGGAGACACCGTGGAGAGAGGATACTGAACAGCTGCGTTTCCTGCACTGGGAATCATGGTATGGAGCAGTATTTGATATCACTCTCGTACTCCTCTAGTACGCATTGGTGGTATTTTAAACAGCCAACGCTACATCTCCGAGGTGTTGGAGCCAGTTGTCCTTCATTACCTTCAGGGCTTGGCCACAGCCATATTTCAACGGGATAATGCGTAACCACACATGGCACGCATTGTCCAAAGGTCCTTCGTCAATCACCAGATTGAATTGCTTCCTTGGCCGGCTCGCTCTATGGATCTTTCGCCAATAGAAAACATGTGGTCCATGGCTGCTGAACGATTGACCCAGATGACACCCCCAGCTGCCACAACAGATCAACTTTGGCAACGTGGGGAAGCTGCTTGGTCTGCTGTACTCCAAGAACACATCCAAAGTCTATTTGAATCAGTGCCGAGGTGTGTGGCAGCGATGATCTCCTACAATGGCGGGTACTCTGGCTACTGATTCTGACAGGAACCATACTTCACAGAAGTCTATAAATTTATTCATTTGATTCTTGGTCAACATGTTATCTACAAAATAAATTTTGTTGTGCTATCTCTTGTCTTTCTTGGTGTTTCATTTACGGTGGCCAGCAGTGTATATAGTAGAGAGAATATAGTATATCTATAATAGTGAATTTCGACTATATATATATATAATTAAATGTATATATATAAGCTGTCTTAAGTCAGCAATGTTTATAATACTGCAGCATCCATTTTTTAAATTTTATTTTCTCATATCCGTCAGTGTATGGTTTTCTTACATTCTCAGTATTTTTCGGTTTTGATTGAAAAATGTTCTTCCCTCATTGTAGAGAATGTTTGTTTAATTATATAACTTTGTGGTTAGTTTAATTGCAAAATAACTATCCAGAGATGGCACCACGGTTTTTTCCATCTTGTGTTGGCGTTTCAATGTTTTACGCCATTTCACGTAGGATCTCATCGCAGTAGGTCGTATTTTAGAGTTTAAGATTTTTGTTTAACAAGTAAGTTTTTCCTAATATTTCCTATAAAAAATTTTTTTTATTATTCCTCTCCTTGAGAGATTCATTAGTGTTCTCTTTTCTCAATTTCTTTTTACGATTTTATTAGGTTCTTCATCCACGTGTTGCATTAGGCTTAACTTTTCAACTTGGCTCTTTTTTTTCTCTTTGTATTATGTCGAAAGTTTCTACTGTACGGGGAAGGTTGGATCCACGAAGCACTACTTAACCCTAATTCGATAGCCTAATTCAGTGACAGCTTTAGAAATCATAATAGGTCTCCAGTTTAGTCAAATGACTTTTTTGTATCTACAATTGCTGTGTCTGCTGAATTCCAATTTCTTTTATCTTTAGTACTGTAGGTTCTAATATTTCTCACTTTTATTTTATTATACTACATATATATATGCATATATATAAAGTGGTGGTACATATATATAAACTTTTACATTTAAAAAACAGCTATATATATTAACAGCTGATTTAATTCGTTAATTCTCATACTTGTAGCAAATTTAATTGAAATTTGCTACAAGTATGAGAAGCAACTTTTTCTTACTCATGATCCTGACAACGAAGGTGCATTAAAATTTCAACGTAATCTTAAGTTTTGGGTAGATGGATATCAAGAATTATGTAAGCAATTTGTGGTACCAAAAATAGCCTCTAATAACAAACTTCGTAATAACAACAGCAACAAAAGTATTAAACGAGGCTGTTAATAACGAATGAATTCTTCATTCAAATCGAAATCGACTGTTGTGCTTGACATGTCAAACACATCTGCTGCTGATAGCATTTTTTACCTAGTTCATAATGAACGTGCAACGTTTGTTATCAAGGGGAGGGGAATAGTTGTTTGTTAGTAGTTTTATTCCTAGTTTCAATTTGAATTTTCATATGTTGTACTTAAAAAATTAATTTTCACAGTGCACGAATTAAATTTTTTTTGTAATAAAATGAATCGGTTTTTTTTATAAATATCTAAGGTGGATTTTATTATTACATTTTTGTACGATTTTTAAGAAAATATTTCGAAATTTTTCATCTTACACGACTTATTAAAATTGTGTGGAACACATCCCTAAATTTACCAAAGGTCGCATGTATTTTTTATACGATTTTCTTTGCATGGTTTTTCTGGTACGTATCTACCGTGTAAAAAAAGAGTTGGGTATATATATATTTGTATATGTTTTATCGCTTAAGTGCAGAAATCAGCTAATCAGCAGGATATAGCTAGGCAATCTGCACATTAACTTGGGTAATCCGTTAAAGTGAGGAAAATTGTTCCATTTCTCAAATTACGATGGTAATCGGCATTCGTTAAAGTGAAAGTAAGATATTTGGTGGAACAACAGAAACTTTTCTGTACTCTTAAATTAAATATTGTTAATTTATATATTTTTTATACCTAAAGAACCAAGTTAAAACAATCGAACAATCAACACAATAGTTGATAGAATCAACCATCAATCAATTGAAAAACTACAATACAAAGAATCAAACGGTTTAAAATATTGTCGCAATTAAGACATTTGACATAACATTATTAATTTATTTTTAGATATCTAAAGAGAACCACGTTAATACAATCAAGCTAACAGCAAATTAGCTGACGTTCAATCAAAATTCTTAACATAAATGAAATGAGAGAAACATACTGTGAACTTTAACGATGCAGAAACCACTAATGGGAAAACTGCCTAGTTACAATATGGAACAAATCAGTTAAACTGCTTTCGGGCTTTAACGGTAAAATGTATACCCTACATTGTATATATATATAATTTATTTGGGAGTTTTTCAGAAAATTCTGTCAAAAGGCAATATATTGAAACTCTATTGCTTTCTCGAAACAGAGTTATCAAGCTTTCCAATAAAATTAACTCTTTTCTGTGCTTGATGCGGGAGAAAAATATTAATAATATTTTCCCCTGTGGATCAACTTGCGGCTTAGTGGATAAAGTAATGCCCTTGGCTTTTAAGGCTAATTTTACAGTATATTTTAGAGTAAAAAAAATGCATTTTATACGGGTCGGCTGACATGGCAATTGGTTGAATTTATATCAAGGATATGGTAGAGTGATGCATACCATGAGTTTCTTTCTCCTTTTTTTATTTAGTTATATCTTTTTTTGTTAAGAAGGAGAAAATATGGTTTAATACTATAAATTTCTGTTTTTATTTTCTGAGGTGCAGTCACAAATTTTTTTTGTGTTCACTGCACGTCTTTCTATAATGTGTTTCTAAACTTTTCTTAAATGCGTAATCAAGAAAAAAAAAAATTGTCATTTTTATACGGTACCGTGATACTGAAGATTTTTTACACCAGTTACGGGACAAAAATCTAAGAAACGTTCTTCCGTGATATAAAGTTGTGTATGTTAGTTTCAATTATAGATTGAATTTTGAAATGTTCACTTGTAATTTACAATATAATTATTACCTTTAAAAGCGCATATGAAACAGAGTGCAATTCCTGCGTGTTTGCTTTTGAATTAAAATTCAGTACCAACGTTACATAAGCTACAAAAAATGTGCTACATTTGCACGAAAAGACAATCACATGAAGAACGGACGGAAAATGTTTTAAGCAATTTTCTGCAGGGGATGAGTCCCTAAAAACGGTCCTAGAACAGACAGAACAGGCGTTGGCAACCTGTGGCCCGCTCTGTTTAATTGCGACGTGTTCTAGCGTTAAATGTTCAATTGAAATCAAAACGAGTATGTAATACTTGTAAAATGAAATATTACTGGTTGCTGCGTCACGGGATTAGGAGAAGATCTGAACTATAACTCTACTGAGATAAATCAACAGCTATTTTAAATTGCTGTTTGTTATTGCCGGAGTGATTTATTTTTTTAAAGAAAATTGCATGTGCACTACTTAGCCACTTTTGGTTCAACCTACATTCGTGTACAAATTTTTTCTCATATGAAATGCGTTTTAAGTCCACAAAGCTGTTTAGCAATTGAACATTCAGAATCATGTATCAAATTGAAAGTTACAAATGTACATATTGTGATATTAAATAGAGCTTTTCTGGGACAGATTCGCATTAAAATGTTAACTTTATTTAACTATGTTGTATAGGAACTCTTTTATTTTATACTTTTTATTTTATATTTAAATTAACATTCTTAAAAGATATGCAATACATAATATATATATACACTTTTAATTTTTTTATTTATAGCTAAGGAATAGTTATATTTAATGCTGTTAAACTTTTTAAAAATATATATATCTTGAAATGATACAAAATTAATATATAATAAAATGTAAATCTGTATTCTTGACCTCTATTCCCTAACTTTGCATGCAATTTCGTTGGAATCGAATTGTTTCAAATATTTCCTACCGCGTGGCTCCCTGAATCATATTGGTGGATTGGTTTGGCACACCGCAGCTATAAAGTTACCAACCTTAGAGCGAGCGAATCGAATAACGAAATTAAATAAATCAGTAAAGCTTGATCACTCGTTGTGGTAGAGATTAGAAAAAAAACTATGCATTGGAGGCTGGAAGGGAGGGGGTGATTTTCCTCTGCCTTCCTTATTCTTTAGACATACTTTTATCGGGTTTTCACTTATTTTATTTTTGGATGAACAGTGTGTAGAGTAAACAGTTTAATATTAAAGAGGTACTGAAAATAGAAGGTGTCGACAAATTACAGACAATAAGTATAAACTGTTTAATAAAAATGGAAATTAGCTTTTCAACGGGAAAGAGTTTTTCAAAGCGAGGGTGGATATTTTAATAAATAAAATTATTTTTTGTGTGTGTGTTGTAAAATATGTATTTTTTTCAGTTTAAAAACGGCGAAACTTTTATTGGTTACCTGATGTTATATATATATCCCCTTTGATTTGTCAAATTTTGTCTTCTTTCCACTTGTAAGCTGCAGAATAAAAGTTCTAATTTATTATGTTTTCATTCAATGTTATAAAACTTTATTAGATTATTTATAATAATCGAATTTTTGATTCGTTAATATGTTAAAGCATATTATCCTCTTTATATCACGTATGTTGCATTATTTTTATAACGTTATTTTCCTTAAAAATATAAGCATTTTTTGTAATATTAAAGCCAGAAATAGTGTAGCATTCATATTATATGCATGAGTTGGGTTATTGAACGACTCCCATTACCTATTTATGTCCTATTTAACGATAACTCTATTAAAAGATTTAACTTACCCTCAGTCCAATCAAGCCTGAAGTTCTCACATAGTGTGAAGTGGATTGAACCCTTTACCTACCGACGGTACTAATAAGCACCACTCACTTTAAAATTGCATAGAATAACCCTTTTTATGAATACTCTGACGATACTTGGCAGGACTATTCTTTGAAATCCACTCTTACAAGATCTGGGACAACACGGATTCTATGATGAGTATTTCAGCGGAGAAGGCGAAGAGTTTTATAGCAGAAATTGCGTTTTCAACTGACGACATTTTCAGCGGATTGCGAAGATTGTCATTTTTGTTCCGAAAAAATAGTTAATGTCAAAAGGTAAGTGTCTTATTTTTTATATGTTAATGAAGACCTCAGAAAATGATTTGACTATTTATTTTAAGTGAACAGCGTATATAATTAATTTTACAGTTGATTATCTTTAATTAATTAGCTCTAATGGATTAAATTTTCCAAAGTTGAGTATTTTCTTTATGTATATCCCTTAATTTTAAACGTAGTGACTCAAAAAAAATATTGCATGAAAAAACTACAGTAAATCATGATGCAGTTGATAAAGGGTTAAATAATAAAATTCAAATCAGTCATATCAGTTGACCAAGACTCAAAATAAGGTTTGTGAAAATATTTTATGTTTTTCCAAACACCTACCGAAATACAATCAATCCCTTAAAATTTATATAAAGCAGCTAAAAAGATACGTAAAATAAATATTATTAAAAACCAGGAATGTTCTCTCTTAAGGGGTTTGCGTACATGGGACACAGTAAACCTGTTCTCGATAACTGTAATAGAAATATCTGTAATAGAAACATATATTATAAGCTAATATAGTAGATCTATTGAAAAAAAAAGAAATTTTAATGCATAGGGGAATAGATCAGTGAAATTATTGGCTTATCTGTTTCCGAAGTCTATTCGCTTTTTCAAAGTAATGTATATTACAATAGACTAAAATATCACACACAATGGAGTTTTTTTTAAATTCTAGTTCCACTTTTGCTTTTAAATAAGAAAGCTTAAGAGTATCATTCCCTAAATAACGTGCTTAGCAATTGATACAGACTATTAAATAGTGGTTGAACTCGTCAAAATCTAAGCCTTTTCTAGCCTAAAAACAGTGTCCTAAAATAGAGGTTAGTTGTGAAGAAGCGCGAGAAATTAATTAATCTCCATTTACTTAATCCATTTACTTAATTTATATCCTTAAGAGTATCCGATAAAGTAGTTTGTTTTTTCTATTCGGACAATTTTATTCAGATATATTTGTATATTGTACAATTATCCTATTTAAAAATATACTTATATACTCCAATCCATATTTTTGATGTATATTTCATTTATCATGCCTTAATGGGTAAAAAAAAGTTATTAAAAGGGTACAGCAATATAAAACCATGCTTTAGTAAAATATCTAACTGAACTTAATGCTATTGTTATATTTATTATGATGTAAAAATATGATCCTATGTGCGTGTGACTATGGTTGAAATTTTATTCATATTGTTTTGATTTCGTTGTATTACTCGATAAAGTGTAAAAAAAAGTACTTTTTATTTCCTTTATGAATTTTTTTCTTAAAAAAGGTAAACACTGTGTAAATGCAACAAACCATATGCAAATACTCTCTTTAGTTGATATAAAGCGGATATTTTTTTTTTAAAGTCAACGGATTTTAGTTTTTAGAACAAGTTTCATAAATGTATTAGAAGATTGTATTTTATATAAGTTGTAACAATATAGAATTATTTTAGTATATTTATCGCAATCAAGTGCTCATAGAAGTTTTGAGAAATTTATATATGCGTTACATCATTCTGATATTTTTATTTTCTTTGAGAGTAAAGTCGAAAAAAGAAAAAGTTTGTCGATGGCACAAGTTTCTGTTGCTTTTTGAATGATGTTTGTAAAAATTTCAATACCATTTGTAAAAAAAAAAATAGATCGCAATTCTTACGTTCAGTATTTCTTAATGTTTAAGAGTATGCTTTCATTGGAAATAGTGATCAGACATTTTGTGTTCTGAGATTTTAAATACCGTATTTGCTCGAATCTAAGTCGCACTTTTTTCCCGATATTAACCCTACCGAAAATCGAAGGAAAAAATATTTGTTGGATGGGGCAATTAGAGCAATTATAGACTCACGTATGTATTTAAAAGTTTATAATACTGGTGAAGTAACTAATTATTCACTTCATAGTGTAGTTGTCACTTTAAATTTGTTTTAATTTCATAAAATTGAATGTTGATAAACCATTTTGCACTATTTTTCATTCTTCCAAAAACTTTTTGAGAACTTGGGATGCTGCTTAGATTCGAATAAATACGGTTGATAAAATCAAAAGTAAAATGAGTGAAACTATATAAATCTTACACACAATTCTATTACATGAATATAAATTCTAAAAATATTTTAAAATATGTTCCTTAGCATTTACAAAAAAGCACTGTAATTCAACCATAATTTTATTCTTATGCTGTAAAAATATAATAAGCTTTTTATTTATTCAACAGGAATTTGGAATAAATTTTTCATATTGAATACATAATTTACAATTTTGTTTACTCTATAACCAGGAGATGTATTCCATATTAACAAACATAGTTTTCAGAATCTCTATTGAAATAAGTAAAAATTTTTTACTATTTTCTGTTTGACAAATTAAGTGTAAAGACAATGATTGAAAAACATTGAATCAGTTTGGTTTGGAGATTTAAAAAGACTATATCAGAAAAAAATTCAAGATCTTGATATAAATTGTTAGTTAAGTTCTTTTGAATTGGGAATTCTTTACCTTATTCCGCTTCTTTCATTCTTAAACTTCTGCCACGTTTTCTAAGAAACTCTTGCACTGATAACAATTGAAAGAGTCTTTTCCATCGCAATCGTTTCTCCCAGAAACTTATATTTAGTACATCTTATGAGAGATACAATGCAAAGCTTTTTAAAAATTTTACCGAAGTAGTTGTTTTTATTTAAGATTTGATGAAAAATATTTTAGATCTGATTCACTCTCTCACTCCCTCTCACACACGCACACAATTTTTATTTTACCCACCAAAAGTGGAATAACCACAGCCTTATCTGCAAAAAATCAAAACGAAAAGGCGTTTTAAAAGCTGGCTGATGCAATCTTGCATCACCCGCGTATTCAGACCAATCAGAAAAGCCTTTACCGGAAATCATATCATTTTGCTAGCTATGGATTAACTAAGACAATAAATAGTTTAGATCTCACGAGGGAACAAAGGATGTTTTCGCGAACATGTATGTGTTAATGTTTTGCCTCTGTATGTTGCTAGTTGTTGTATGTTTGAGTAATATCATGTGGATTTAAAAATACCAATTCTTCTTTCTTACTCAGAAGAGAATAATAGTCGAAATACGTCATCTGCCGTGTCCAATTAGAAAATAATGAAAGTTATTTATGTTTTAATCATACTTCTTAAAACACTGAAAAATTAAAGGCATCAAAAGATACTTTCTGAGAATGAGAAAAAAGTTCTCAAGATATATATATTTTATACAATTACCTTCTTAGAAACTGGAATAAAATCAAAATTGTACCAGAGGTAAAAATTTTTATTGAAGCTTTTTATAAGTGTATAAAAATAGAGCACACACATTAAAAATAACTTAAATGATTATTTTATTTTTCAGCTTCTAAACTAATTTATTTTATATTTGTCAATCATTCGTTATTATAATATGAGTGTTTCAGCAAAATATTTTAAAATGTTAAACCTTTATAATGTAACAGATATTTCTTGAATGTTCGTTATATATATATAATAGTTGATTTTTTCCAAATCTCTAATCTTTTAAAATATATATCGCACAATGTTTCTCAGACAAAACTTTTCATTCCCAAAATTAAATACCCACGGATGAAATTTTCATTAAATAAACGAAAGTGATTGCTATATTTATGAAACCATCGATTTTCTTAACATTGCTATTACAAGAAAAGAAGAATTGATGCTGGTGAAAAAAGTGTAACAGGGCATAATTTCTAAATAGATGATACAGAGTAATATTATATTAAAATTATCTCAGCATGTCACACTATGTATACTAACACAAACACTTTTTTACAAATAAACGTGAAATGCACGTATGCGATGCTCTTATGTTTTGAAGTCATTTATTCGAGGTATTATCCCAGGCTTTTGAAAAATAGTTTATTTTTAGATATGAACTATTTAAGCTCTCTCTCTCATAAGGTATGCCATTTCTTTTAAGTAAACAGTATTTTGAGATATATGTAGAAGTCTAATTTCATATACTTGCACTCATCTCTTTTCTTTATTTTTAAAGTTATCGTTTTTATACCCGACTATAACGCCCACTTTTAAATTTCGATATAATTTGTTGTGTTAAAACGACGGATTATACGGTGCACAAACAACTTGAGTGAGAGTAAAAGTCGTATATTGACGTCGCAGTACAAAATTACGCGAGGGATATTGGTAACGGACCTCGTAATTTTAAATCATGGTCCAGTGATGAGGATGACACTTCAGCTGACACCCCTCTCCTAACTTCCACACTGCGGCATCTAGAGGACGTATGAGCCTAGACAGATTTAACATGCAGTGACCCTGTGTACACGGCGGGTCTTCAGCGTCACTAGGCTTGAATTAATACCACACCATCCATGAGTCCGATACCTTGACCACTAGGCTACATCGACCACAATAATCAGTTTGAAGAGGATGCACAAAAAACTTTGAAAGGAATCGACAGGAGTACTCTACACATAATAAAACTTTCTTCCAAAAATAACAGTCTAAATATGTGTGGTTAAATGAGTCCTTATTACAACAAAGTCCTAAAAATTAATTTATATCGCAGCAGTAAATGAAGTATTTATTAGCTTTTTTGTATAAACAAAGATAGCTATTGTCCTAATGTAAATTTCTAGACTATAATTAGTACAGCATCTTGCATCCCGATCGTTAATACAAACATCCCGTTTGTGCTATTCTTTCAGAAAATAGATCGATGTGAAATTACATTATATATGAAAAATGTTTGAAGTTGCACTAAAATACATAAAATCAATTACTATATATACTCTGAGCGAAATTTCTAAAATTCAGGGAAGTAACGTTGAAGAACCCTCAGAGAACTTTGCATCCCCTCTCCGGTCAATCTTGCTGATGGTTGATATCGAAATAAACTTTGTTGACTGATAGTGTGTAATTTATAGAATGAGATCATTCTTCAGAGTTTCTAATATTAATGACCATGTCAATTTATTATTGATTGACCTGATCAACTTTTCGAATGTGTAATTTTTGTTGATTTGTACATGAAAAACTTAGCTAGAAACGAAGAAACGGCATTTCAGAATTTTAAGACTTACGCTACAAATTTTTTTAAAATTTATTTTTATGTATGTTTTGGCTCGTGAAAGAATAAATAATAAACTGATAGGTCCTTTTTTTAAAGTAGCCCTCAGATTATAGTTTATCCGTGAACGGGGGATATGAAACATTTCAGTTAAAAGTGTTATTTCTTTTTACCCCGTTTCATTTTCATATTTGCAATAGTTAAAGCTTCACAATACAAAGATATATTTTGGGTTCTTGTTACTACTAAATATTCTGATATGAATATTTTATAATATTCTTCTTGAAATTATTATATAAGATTACTTTTATAAATATTCTGATGAAATTGGAACATAGTTTTTCATTTAACGTATTATAGGAAGATTTATTTAATTCAATAAATAGCAATTGAGCGATTACTTCGAAGACAAGAAAGAAGAAAGAAATTTGAACTTAAATGTTATTAATTACTTACGTTAAGAATTATACAGCTAATGATGTTTTACAAATCACTATAGGCATCATTTTCCTTATCATATATTTTCAAATAATAATCAATTCGCATAGCATTTTGAAGAAACAGATAATTGAATTCGTAGAGTAATCTTCATTGTTATTTCATTTAACTTTTTCTATTATTTCTAGGTTTTGCTATTTTTTCTAGGAAGGATCATAAATGAATGATGACAGAATTTTCGCTTTGAAAATTTTGCACAATACTGGTTCTGAATATTTGAAATGACTACAATTCAATTTCTGAGTAGAAATAACGCATCACCTGACCTAGTCTAATTTCAAAACCATAGATTAATTTCGAGGATTACATTATCTTGAATAAAAAACATAATTATTTAAAACGAAAAGTTTTTCAAATATTCAAGAGTTCTTAAAATTAGGTCATAATGCTTTAATGTATTAAACATTATTTTTAATGCTTTATTCAAATTATCTTCTGTTGCATAATTACGACATTTTAAATCAGTTTTATTGTTGTATAATAATAATAAAATTCAACATTATTTTTCATGTAAGTATCATGAAAATTTTAAATTTGAATCAGAAGTATTAAAAAAAAATCAAGAGTTTTAACTTGAAATTTTTTTTAACTATAGAGGACTTTGTGTGTGAGAGTAAAAAACAACTCTGTATTGTACATCAGAGAATTTACACATGTAAAATTATTATTGTAGTACAACAGTTTGTTTATTACTTTTATCTCGAGATAAGACTTGACCTCTTGATATTATGGTGTCTTCGTTGTTTAGTCACATAAAAAGGATTTCTGTTCCATTAGAAAACATCCTAGGACATTTGTAAGAAATTTTATTTCTTCGTTTTTCTATTATGTTAATGTTATCTGCTATAGTCAACAGAATAATTACATATTTTAAGAACATTGTCAAAAACCTTTTGTGAAGATACAAACACACACAAACATTCAGACAAGCTAACATTCACAAAAACATACAAGTATAAATAAAAGTGATTTTAGGAAATTTCGAGTTAAATAAAAGGATTATTAACATCATTTTTTCGCTAATTAATTAGAATTGCTTTTAATTATTAATTGAATTTTTACTTGATCTGCAGCTCTCACATTTGAATTATACTTAAAGATACAATTATTAGTTTTCCCGATATGACCATCATTGAGGATACAAATATTTTCTTAAGTAAACCTTTTAAATACACTATTTGTAATAAATCGTATAAGTGTTTTTTCTTTAGGAATATTTAAAAACTTGTCGGAAACTTTTGATACGGTTAATCAGTTGAGAGAACAACATATTTTTCTTCCATTCCTTTACATATTGATATAAAAAAATGCTAGTGAAAAGCCGAGTAAACAAAAAGCTGTTTACAATAATAGCTCTCTCTCTCTCACGCACACGTTAAAAAATATAATTCACTTACCTTAAACCAATTCTTCCTCTTTCAGTGTTATAATTTACCTTAATACTTAAAAGCTTAAATTAATTTTTTTAATTTCTTATCGCAATTAAATGTTACATTTAGTTTATCCAATATGTAGGGAATTTCTAGTAAACGAAAAGATTGGAAAAATGTACGGTTCAAAATAAATAATGAAAAAAAACCCACTTTTTTTAGAAAAAATTCATGGAATTTTACCTACAGAAAGGGGGGAAATTATAAGAGCTCCCCACAATATAAGTAAACATTATATATATATATATATATATATTATATATATATATATATATATATATATATATATATATATATATATATATATATATATATATATATATTTAGATGGAATGGCGTAGCGTTTTGGATGAGAAATTCTCTTCAAAACTTAGAAAATAAAATAAAATAAACATCTCAGAAATAAAAAAATTAAAATGTCCATCTTCTCTCTAAATTAATTTGAATTCTCTTTCTGTGACTTAAAAAAAATTCGTCATGGTGGTCTCTGTTATTGATTCTTCTGGCAAAGCGAGCACTAAATCATACAGTCCAGAGTTCACCGTAGCTGAGCAGTTATGGTTGTAGGCTCGCGTGGTCGGTATGGTTTCACACTTGTTTTAGAATCCTTGGTGCCGTTAATGATCCGTGCCAGGTAAACAAACAGCGCATCAAAAGTTCAGGTGTTCTACAACACATTAAAAGCGTGGATTTAATCAAAAACTGACGAAACACACTCTCTCATGATTTAATCTTGTTGGTTAATTAGTTAGGTTTAAGAAATAATTAATAAATTTTTTTATTTTGCGTTTATATACTTGTACTGTTTTAATAAGAGCGAATGCCACTTTCAGTCTGGAGTTACAGGCATTAAAATGCGTTTTCCGAAAATTTGAGAAGGAGACGAGAGAGAAAAGTTGTAAAAATAATTGACTGAAATTTTTTGAATTTTTTTGAGTAACATTAAAACTGTTTTGATCTAATTTTTTTAGAATTCATTGCATTATTACAAAAAATTTACAACCACTTACGTAAATATATCAGGTGTTTTCTAAGTGGTTTCTTTTAGTGACTAAAATATGAACAGTTCTATTTTTTGTAAAAATTTAGATATGTCTTACCTCTTAGGTCCTTTAAAAATTAATAGTAATGTAACATATAAATGTTGAAAAACAGAAAATTCATTTGTAAACTTTTTATTCAGAATGGTCAACTTTTATGTAAATGTTTATGAATATTCGCAAGTTTTTTCCCATTTTGATATTTAAAAATAACTTTCTTCACAAATTAGCTTTTTACTTTCACAATTTATTAAATAATTCCAAAAACCTTAAAAAATCCTCATATCTGAAACTTTTTTTAAGAACGTTTCGTGGGCGTAATCGGAAGAATTTATCTCAATTCCAGAAAAATTTTACGAAAAGTCTTAGAAGAATGAATGCTAGCTTGCAAAATATGAAATTGATAGAAAAGAGTAAAATTATTTACAAAATGTGAGATAGATTATGAAACTGAGAACAAACCTCTTACGATAAACTGTTATTTTTTTCTCTTTTTCAATTTAAAAAAGGAATTGAATTGCTCTTTTTCCGTTTAAAATCTCGAATTTTAATCAAATTTTACTTCGATAATATAATTTGTTTAAGCCGAGTGAGAGAGTGAGTTAATATTAACGTCGCACTGTTCAGCTACACGAGGGCTTTTGGCGACGGACCACGTAATTTTGAACCATGGTCAAGTGACGTGGACGACACCTGAGCTGGCACCCCCTCTCCTAACTACCACACCACACCAACGGGAGGACGTTTCAGCTCTCGACAGATTTAACGTGCATTGCTGCCCTACACGGCGGGTCTTTAGGGGTACTGGGATCGAACTCATGACATGCCTGTCATGATCCGATACCTTGACCACTGGGCTACCGCAGCCCCTTGTTTAAGCCGAAAGAAACCTGAAAGCGGGTGGGAAAAAAGTTGTTTAGTATAGTACATATATACCATGATAACATATAAATAATACCTAATTTTTCAAAAAGGTTTTCAATTCATAAGCGAAATCGATACAAAATAAATCATTCGAATTTTAAAATCCTTTTTTTCAATTTAATCAAAAAATATAATACTTCAACATTGATCTACTGTATGAATAATCACAAAAATAGAATACATATTTAAAGCTATTTTCAATTTTAAAAATGATTTGAAAATGGAAATAATGGAAAATCTAAGACTTTATCATTTCTTATAAGGCAGCATTTATTATTTTTTAAATTTATGTTTTCTTATTAATGGGGTTTTTAAGGAGAAAAAGATTCTAAAATAAGGAATACAGTGTATAGTGCTAAATTTCCTGGAAATCTATTCGACTTAGCTGGCTTACGTAAAAATAAATCTCTTTGCACTTTAATTTCCGAGTGATTTAGTGAGTAACATGTTGAATAAGCAATTTCAATCCTTACAATATCAGTTCAATTTTTCCATAACTAACAATATGCAACAGTGAATTTATTTTGATAGCATTAATGATAATAATTCTAGAGTAACGATGTACAGGATGTGTCAGAAAAGTCAATATTTTCCAAAATTTTATGGAATAAATCTTGTATATTTTAAGTTTTAAGTTTAGTTAGAGCTTTTATCCTTGACTACTCAGAGATTGCATTTTATATTGGGACGATCATTATGAGTTAGAAAAAAACGAAAAGGTATAATTCTGTGTATATTAAAAACAAGGCTCAATTTTAAAAGGACATGTTAAAACATTTGCTTGAGGCCTTTTGAAAACAAATTTAATAACACACACAAAGTAGATAAATAAGAGGATGCAATCTCAGGTGTCGTCGTCGTCACTTGCCAATAATTCAAGGTTACGAGGTCCGTCGTAATATAACTCTCATTCACTACTCAAAAAATAATATTTATCTCTAAAACTGTGAAGAGGCCGCGGTAGCCGAGTGGTATAGGTATCGGACCGTGGCTTGCCTTGTCCCGAGTTCGAGCCCAGTACCACTAAAGATCCGCCGTGTAGGGCAGCGATGCACGTTAAATCTGTCGAGACCTGAAACGTCCTCCCGTTTGTGTGGTGTGGTAGTTAGGAGAGGGGGGTGAGAGCTCAGGTGTCGTCCACGTCACTTGACCATGGTTCAAAATTACGTGGTCCGTCGCCAAAAGACCTCGTGTAGCTGAACAGAGCGACGTTAATATTCAATCAATCAATCAATCTGAAACTGTGAACCGCTTAAGGCATCCGAATACGTTCGGAATCGTGATTTTAAAAAAGCGCATAAATGGATAATTTTTGTGATATTTAGTGTCACTTAGATTAAAATACATGTATAAAATTCTTTTAACGACATTTTGACAAAAAAAATTTATTTAAATACAATATTTCGGCAAAAAATTTACTTAGAATAACCTTTTTTCAAAATGTTCTCCTTTAGACAAAAATGCTAATATTATAATAATATTTTGCCCGTATATAGCTCAGACTTCTGTACAGAGGCTCAACTATGATTTTTGAAAAATTCACATTATGTTCAGAGTTACAGCTAATTGAAATAATTATCGCGGTGTTTTTTTTAAAATTTCTTCTCTCTGTTGTCGTAAAACATGGATAAACCCACTTCTAAGTTACATATTTCAAAAATTCTAGTTGAGCCTCTGTACAGAGGTCTGAGCTATATACAGGTGAAATATTATTATAATAGAAGCATTTTTCACAAAAGGAGAATATTTTGAAATGGGTCACTCTACGTTCATTTTTTGTCAAAATATTGTATTTAAATAATTTTTTATTCTAATACTATTCTTAAAACAATTTTATATACATTTTCTAATCTAAGTGACACTTAATATTATCCATTTATACGCCTTTGCAAAATCACGGTTCCGAACGCAGTCGGATACCTTAATTTGTTTTATTTTACACCATAAGAGGAATATCCACAAAATTAATCAGTGTGTGATAACTATTTCGGGGCTTATACGTGTAACATTGGAAATCTCTCCCATAGAGCCTTTTATTGAAATTCTTTTTTTTCCCTATAAAAACCCTCGTTTCCCCTCTCCCCAAATTAAATGTAGATAATTTGTAGCATATTTATTGATTTTTATATGAAGAAATGTTATTTATATATATGTACTTGGCACAATTTTTGACTGAATATTTCTATAACGTAGTACTAATTTATAGTTATTTAATCTTAATTGCTATCTTAATCAAACTAATGTTACTAATTTAATTTTGTATTAGTTAATTTACACTTTCATTTAAAACAGAAACTAATAAAAATTTGAAGAATTAATAGTTAAAAATATAATTATATTATAAAAAAATTACAATTAGTTTTTATAATAAATTTTGTTCAAAAACTAAAATTGAAAGTTACTCAATTTACTAAAAATACTACAAAATATTGCATATAAATTTATTTTCTGGCCTGATTTAAACCTTCTTTTCGAATTTTGTTCCATAGTATTACTAATATGTTTTTGTATCTTCGTATCTTATAACTATCTCATTTAAATATTCAAGTGGTAGAAAAATATTATGAATAATTATCTACACTCATTCGAATATTCTTATACACACAACACAATCTTTATATTCTTTCCTAAAAAGTCCAAAATATATACAATAGATATTAAAAATTACACTCGAATGAGGCTTTTTAGTACCTGAACGAGTAACCTATGGAAAAATATGGGAAATTGCTAAATCTTGGTCCTTCGATAATCATTAAGAGCTGCAATTGATCAAATGACATTAGTAAATAATTTTTGCTTGCAAATTATACAAATAAACAGAAAAGAGAATCACGCAGAAAACGAATCCTTGCGGTAAGCTAAAGTGACTTCAGTTGTGAAGACGGGGAAGTTTTATTAAATGTTTTGACTAAATATGCTTAAGGAAAATATGAAACAAAAATGGTTGGAAACGTAGCATTTATAATGATTGGTTTCACTTCAAAAAAATTTTAAGACCTGAAAAGAAATAAGATAAATCTTTTTAATTGTTTCGCCGTGACGTTTTATTTTAGCATGCATGCGTTCTCTTTTATAGAAAGTTCTATCCTATACATAAAATAGCGTGTTTGTTAGAAATAATTTAATCTATTTACTGTTAATCGTTAATAAGTATGTGCATCATTATTTCTTGATTTAATAACTAATGGTTACAAAGTTACTAAAGGGTTAAAAGGAGGCGTAAAAAATAGAATAAAATATTTAGCGCAAATTTCATATTACATTATAACCCCGCATCTATTTTGTAAATAAGTTTTACCTGATGAATCAAAAACCGTCGAAGCGAATTAGATTCTATTTTTTGAGAGATAGTGTTATTTTTAATTCAATGCTAATTGTTATCTTGAAACTTCCTTACAATTATCAAATAAAAACATGCAGTGTGCTTCAAAAATCATGCGGAAAATTTTGAAGGATGACTGAACGTTGTATAACAATAATTTATTTATTTATTTAGTAACAGGAAATGCATATATATATATATATATAAGCACGAGTGTTACATATACGTGCAAACACGAGTAGATAAACTGACGGAGACTATTATCAACACTTCTTAATAGAAGAGAGATCTTTCATTAACTATTCAAAACTGTATCTATCAACTATAATACATTTTTGCATTGTATAAAGAGCGATTTGCGGTAAACATCTGTTACTCGATTATCCGTTGCGACTGCATATGTGCGAGAAATGCCGGGCTTCTTTGAAACTGTAGCCATTAGGTTAATGATGCTACTAAGCATTTATTATTGCTCTTTTGAGCTGTTTTATTTATTTATTACAAACATTTTTGAGTAAGCGTGATACTCGAGTAAACACCGTCGCGAACTTGTGATCGACGCTGTCCCTGATGCCACTGAAATAAATCAAGACTCCAATCCCTCATTTTGGATGGGTATGGAAATTTGAAGAGAGGTGTTCACACAAATTCAAGTGTCACTCTCGTCACTTGACCAAGTTATAAAATTATGAGTTCAGTCCCTAACAGTCTTTATACTGTTTCGCGCGCGCGCGAACGTTGTGAATCTTCAATTAAACAGCCAATAATTATCAAAATGAAAATTATCTTGTCCTTTTTATTTTTTAGTACTGGTCTAAAACAAAAATAAAATTTATGATAGGTTTTAAGTAATAAAATTTTGCTTGTGTATTTAAATTATTATTCAATAAACAGAGCAAAATTCCATTATATCTCATATATTCCCCATTTATGTCACAATTAAAGGTAAAAATAATATACTCAAATGTGTCATGTTGATTGGCATTGGGATGCATCTTAGAAAGGTATTGTTTTTCCAATCGGACTCCTCTTTTTTTACCCTCATTTACTAAATTCGGAAATGACGGAAATGACCGTAGATTAATGATTTATTCATTTTTAAAATGTTTACTTGAACCCTTGATTTTTTTTTTCTGCAAAAGATCCTTTAACTTTACCTGAAATTAGTCATACTATACGCACTTTTAAGCAAAGCTATCGAGGGATGGGGGAAGAGAATCTCAAACAATGGCTGAATTACTTTTAACTGCTGAACCGTAACACTTTCCCACGGATGAAATCAGAACATTTTGCACTGCTAGCAACGACTAAAAATAAAAGAAATTAACCATTTTTATTTTACTACTGTTCTCTAAAGCAATTATATTAGTCGCGGAAAATCATTGAAAGTTCACGTTTATTTTTAAGTTGAGTGGCCCTGTTTTTTAAAATTTCATTTCTATTCAAGAAATCAGATCTTTAAGGTATCTGCCTACATTTCTGACTCAATGTCTGACTGAGAAATTCGATATTTTTTTTCATCTTTGCCATTTTGAGTAGGGGAAAAAATCGAACATCCAGAAAGAATAAATTAAATAGGATAGAGAACGAGAAAGATCTCTGCTATAAAAGTGGAGAATTTTAATTATCTGATAATAAGCTTTATTTATATATATAAGTAAAATAAGAATCAAAACTATAATTGCCTTTTATGAAGATTGTACTTTTTTTATCAAAATTATGTTACTTGGTACCCCAAAAATGATCGGACTATCGTTTTTTTTTTTATTTAATCTTATTTCTTGCATTATTATCTTTCGGTTGATGTATCACTTTTGCATATCAGAAAGTTAGAAGTTGGATAAAAATTAATTTAAAAATGTAAATTAACAAATTAGGCAACTTGGCCGTGCCTTCTTTTATAAAAAAAAGCTAAAAAAAGCGTTTTAATAAAAAAAAACTATTTTAAAAAGAGAAATAATAACTATAAAAAAAGATGTAATGTATATAAAGCAGGATATTACCGAAGTAATACAATAATGTATTTTTTTTCGTTGTGAAATTTGTGCATGTAAAATTTTTTTAATTTAGGCACTTTAGGATAATAATATCATAATTTCAATTCTTATGCCTTATATGTTTTACATACAAATATATTACTTCAATATTATGTGAAGGAAAAAATTAAAATTTCTTTCCTGAAAGAAAAAAAAAAATTAACATTTTTCTTGAATTTTCTTGCACAATTAATACTCCCTAAAAATTGATAATTCATAAAAATGCATGGGTTAAAAAAATACGAAGATGCATGTAAGCATGTTATAAAATTAGGGATCAATTTTGCTGTAAATTGAATACTTTTTTTTAAAAAAAAATTAAAGTGTATGAGATATTGGCTTTTTCGTTGAATTTTAGCAAGCATATCAACATTTTTTTTTCTCCAAAACTATTTCAGTTATTATAAAATCGATTCCTTAAGTTGCTTAGAATATCATTAAGAATATTACAGAATAATTTTATGTTAAAAAATCAATGATTACAAAAGGAGTAGGATTTTAAAATTTTCCAAATTTTCTTCAAAAAATTTTAATTTATAAAATTGTGTGAATAATATATGTAAAATTTTATCTCGTACCATTTTCTTGAATAGAAAAATTATATGAGAAATGCTGAAATATAATTTTTAAATTCATAAATAAAAAGAATTGTTGAAAGAGTACCAATTCCTCTTAAAACCCAATACCTAAAACACTTATGAATGCATTTCTTTCATATTTTGTATTCTCATTATTCAATGTATGATAAAGGCAATGAACTAAGAATTTGACTCTTACATCACAATAGTTTTTGTTATTTTTAAGTTTATTGTTACAAACACCATGCATTTTATAAAATTTTCTAGAAGAAAATGTGCAGTGAGCTATAGCTTTTTGGTAATTGTAAGTATATTTTAGATTTAAGTTAATGGCCTGTGTAATTGTGTTAAATATATTGATTAAAAATAATTTAAATATATAGTTTTGAATTCTATGTATATTGTTTTGAATTTATGTATAATTTTCATCATATTTTACCTAAAATACCTTATTTTATAATAAATTTAAACTGTCGTATAAATTTCTGATTGGTGTTTTTCATTAATTTAAGTGACAAACATGAAAAAAACCCTTTAAAGTTACTAATCACATGACATTTTACAAACTTGTTTCCCCACATAGGCAGGTACCTTTAGACCAGGGGTGTCAAGCTCGCTGCCCACGATGCACATTTTTGTGGCCATACCAGTAGATCTCTCGGCACACAACAACATATAATAAAATGTCACAGTTTCTTCCGAAATAGAAAATATACTAGCAGAGAAGAGATGTCAAGAGTGTCAGGACATAAATAATAAAATTTTCTTGTTCTTTTATTTATGTTTATTATAATGTATTATCCGAAATAAACTTACGTTTTTATCAACATTGATTTCTTTTTTGCTGCCCACCTAAAGGATAAACCTTATTTGTTTTGCCCAAACTAGCCTTTGAGTTTAATACCCTTGCTTTAGACGAATAATGAGAATTCAAAATTCTGAAACCGATCACCAAGAGAGGAAACAATCACATATCCTAAAGAAAGTTCAAAAATCGCCAAACAAGCGATAAATCAGTCATTAAGGACACCCGTTCTTAGTGAAGACTGAGAGTGCGCTCATGTAGTCAAACGTTTCTCTCTCTCTCTCTCTCACAGCTGAGTGTTCTCAAAAACTTAAAATAACTCCTACGTTTTTTTACTTTTTCTTTTAACTCATAGAACAACAAGCTTTTATCGGAGGGAATTATAAAGGATAGACCGATTCATCAGAACTCCTCCAAATATATTTGTAATCCATTAGAATATTTGAAGACAAACACAATGTTTTCGAAAATATTTATTAGAAAATGAATCCCCAGAGAATAATGTGTTTTCCACCTTCTTTAAATTTCGGAGTAAACATGTTTTCGAAGAACCATTTAAGAGTTCTGTGAAGTAGTGGTGCAACGTGCACACCCGGAACCCCCGTATTTCGGAGGGGAGGGCAGGGTTCTGGGGGGGGGGACAAACCATACGTTATGGTTTTGCAATCCCTTGTCCTTGGGGCGCAAAACCTAACTTTTCAGGGAGGCTAATATTCTTCGTTACCCCCCTGCTGTGAAGTAAAGATTTTCATCAAATTAAAAAGGAAGTATTGAATAGACTTTATTGAGACACATTCGATGGGCAAGGTAGTCAAGTGGTCATGATCACGAACATTTAATTAAAATATTAACGGAAAAAGAATTAATTTATTTAAAGAGATAATGAAATGTGTATTTAGTGTAGGGATTATTTGACTCGAAACAGCTTATATCCGTGCCACATACTAAATATCTGAATTAACATTCAAAATACATATCTGTAAAAAACAAATATAATAAATATACAAATATAATATAATTATAATAAATATATAACTTGGTTGTAAATTCTAAAAAATTCATTATAATAATCATTAATGTTCGATATGAGAACATTTAATTAAAACTTAGATTTTACAGAACCCTGAAATTTGAATATGCTTCTATTGAATTATGAATTTTTTTAGTTCTGATTAAAAGAAATAATTTTAAAATATTTAATTTTAAATTACGTGTAGGGGAGAAATGATGCGTGTTTAATTTGTCAAATCTCAAAGTTCTTACGTATGCGTGGTGTAGAATGTTTGAGAGAGAAGAGCCAGATTGGGTTTCATTCTCGTCATTTAACAGAGACTTGTAATTACGAGATCCGTTACCAATAGTGCTTAGGCAGCTCCTAAATGTAACTTTAACCAATTAACTTAAATTAAAATATAACAAAAAAATTTTATTATTCTTTTATGTCACAATTAATATCACTCTAAGAATATATAAGGTCAATGATAGAATGATTTAAATTTATATGAAAGAATTATCAAAACTCAATTTGATGCTGACTTTGATAAGTTTTTGATGCTGGTTTTGTCCAGCTGTACTTTGGAATCATCCCAAGTAATTTGATATGCACCCATGCTCATTTGTAATATGCCATGAATCCCTTTCAGTTCTCTGATTCGTATTCCACACAGAGTCAAATGTATATACACTCATGTCCATAAATTAAGGATAATGAAGTTCAGGCAAAGAAAGAGATAGAAGCAAAAAAAATTTGACTTATTAGTAAAGTCTATTTATTAAACAAAAGGTAAAGAGTAAAAAAAGATGCTATATGTTTGACATAATTAATAAAAATTGCGATTTTTACTCCATGGAGCAATTTTCAAAAAAGAACCTATTTACAAAAAACAGTAGTATAACATGGTTAGTATGATGGTTAATACGGAGTATGTCTCCCGGACGATACAATACATGCCTTACAACGTCTAGGCATGCTGAGTATAAATTATCAATCTGATCTTGGGGAATATTACACCACTCATCAAGCAATGCCCTCCGAAGTTCCGGTAGACATGTGGAGGGGGTTGACGGGCTGCAATTCGTCGGCCAAGCATATCCCACACATGCTCTATTGGATTCAAGTCCGGAGAGTATGCTGGCCAAACAATACGGGTGATATTCTCCGATTGAAGGCATTCGTCTACAATGTTTGCACGGTGAGGACGGGCGTTGTCATCCATAAACAGAAATTCAGCACCCATGGCGCCCCGAAACAAACGTACATGTTGTTCCAGAATGACATCCCAATAGATGTGGCCTGTCATCGTTACACTCTGAACATGCAGGTCAGTTCTGGAACCAAGAATAATTCCTCACCAAACGAGCCATCCTGCACCACCGTAACGGTGTCGCTCAATGGTGTTCTCTGGGTGGTAACGGGTACCTGGCGCTCTCCATATTAAAGTTTGGCGAGAATCAGACTGCAAACTAAACCTGGACGACTCGTCGGAAAACATCACACAAGACCACTGTTGTGGTGTCCACAATGCATGCTCTCTACTCCAGGTTAATCACAGGCGACAGTGAGGAGGTGCGGTAAGTGGAACACATCTGATAGGCCAACGAGCATATAGACCAATGTGTCCTAATCGTCTGTACACAGTCTGCCTTGAAACTGTCGTACCGGTAGCTGAAGAGAGCTGACGAGACAGGTCTGATGCTGTGCTCCGTCTGTTTCTTTTGGCAGTAACTACCAAATATACCGGTCCTTATTCGGCGTTGTAATTCGGGGGTGACCTGTGCTGTAACATCTACTCACATTACCGTCATCTTGGAATCGTTGCCAAAGCTTGGAGATGACACTCTGGGCGATTCCAAGTTCCTCGGATACTTCCAGCTGGGTACGTCCACATTCCAGTCGTCCAATAATTCTACCACGTAAAATCATCCAACTGCTTCCTTTTGTGCCATAACTATGCGGTTATTGCACTGAAAGGCTTTGAAAGCGCTTGTGAACAATTTTACTTCTTTGCCACCATTCCTTATATACCCCTCCTTTACACTCTCGTCATTGTGACGTACTATCCGGGCCATCTGGTGGTTTCCTGTAATTTGCATATTCTTCTTCAAGACGTGTGCGATAATTCTACAGGTGAAATTTTTATTTTAGAGCTCAATTTCGGTGTAATTCTGAATTATCCTTAATTTATGGACATGAGTATATATATATATATATATATATATATATATATATATATAAAAGAAAACTTATAGTGGTGCATACTATGTCGTGGCGAGCGGTTGATTTTAATACGAACGAAAGGATGGGGCGTGGCTGGTGGTGAGTGAATGATACTGTATTTCATGGCAAGTGGACGATTACTGTTTTATAGAAGAGGTAGTCTTGTAAATCAATAATCCATTTTATTGCATTTCTTGAAACACACAGGCATATTACAAATATAAAGACTGGACGGCACAACGCAGACAAAGACACCACACAAAGTGCGGCAGCCGGTTGGCTACATGATTGCAGAGAAGAGCGAAGACGCGCGAGAGAGCAAATGCATTCCAAATCTCGGTATTTATAGTCGGTGGTGAAAGAACTCGTATTGGTTAAAATGGGTGGGACAGGAATTTCGAATACTAATTGATTACGATGAAGATTAAAGGATTATTTTTGAACCAAAGAATTGAAGCTTGTTTAAATAGTAGTAAAAAGAGTTAGTTAAAAGTATATATATATATATATATATATATATATATATTTATATACATAACTTCTTTATTTATCAACAGTTATCACACTCTTCAAAAGGAATACGCGTAACATAAAGCTGTGTCGACCAAAATAAGTAAAGAACTGGTTTATATTTATTTCCATTAATATTCGTAAGAAATCTACTAAATACTATTGATGACTGGTTTGCTGTTTTAAGCCACAGCATAATGGGTGTGGGATGATATATCAGCTTATTTCTTCTAATTTCAACATGGCGTTGTTGATTCGGGAGTTCAAGTTCTGATATCACATCCTGTAAAGGTGGTGTGGAAGTTTGGAAAATTGGGTGCCAATTCAGGTGTTCTCTTCTTTATTTGACAAAAATTATGTGGTCTATCACCATTCATTTTCGTGTAGCTTCAAAGCGTGGTGTAAATAAAAAATTAAAATAAAAAAATGTAACTTCGCTATACGCCACCTGATGATTATAAAATTTCGTTCCATTAAATAAAAAAAAATCTGGATATTAATATTTCCTTTCATATTTTATATACTTTTACAGAGAGGATTAATTGAAAAAGGGGGAGGAGTCTAAAGAAAAATGTATTGTTAATACTTATAGCAGCCCAAGATTATTTCCTCCTTCAAGTTCACAATCTCCATCAAACAATATGTTGTGTTTAATATGCAGAATAAAACCGAAGGAAAAACACATTAATTGCTGGAATGATAAAAAATCTTCTCCACACATAACTTTCAGAAAATCCATCAATGCTCGAGAAAAAACACTTTCTTCCCTAGAAAGGGAGGGGGAGGGTGGGAGTCCTTCTCCCACAAATCGGAACTTGTAGGAGTAAACAGGAGGAACTCGATAGAAGTAAAAAGCGTCTTATAACTAATCCGAAAACGTTTTCCTTTTCAGTTCTGCTGTCTAAGACACATGAAGGAAATAACATTGAGCCGCAGAGCAGTTCAAATCAAATGCCTCAAAATAATAAATCATCTTGAAAAGAATAAATGGAATTGAAACAAGGAGCCTGTAAGAAACACTAAATTCCCCTTCATTCAAAAAAGACTCTAAGTAACTCAAAAATAGCTAATTTTGAATGATTTGTTGCTGACTATGGATTGTTACTCACGTGTTTTTTATTTTACTTAAACTTTTTTATGAGTTTTTCTTTCTTTTTGTGCCCGCATCCCGCCTTAAATTGTTACCCGGGCTAAATATTCGTAAGAAATTTCTTATCTCAGTAACTTGTACAATTCACAGTTAAGAGCAATTATATATATATATATATATATATATATATATATATATATATATATATATATATATATATATATATATATATATATATATAAGTTTCCAAGAGGTTAGTGTGAACTTATATATAAATTAGAGGCCAGAGCTTGACAATGGTCGCCGCATTCATCCTTTACCACACACTTACTTAAAAATAAGGCAAAAAAATTTATTTTTTCCTTTTAAAGAAAACACATTTTAGAATCGTGTATTGACAAAAGCTTAAAAAAAAGATAATCAATCAATCAAACAATTATTTTAATTTTGCATTTTGATCCGCATTGCAAATAAAATCCGAATATTGCATCAACTTTTATTATCTTTACTTTCGGATTCCTTTTTCGTAAAAAATGCAGTTTTATCAGTAAAACTATTTATTTATACTTTTTCAATAGAAACAATGATAGTTGTATTTATTTAAAAATGTATTCATGATTTTTTTGTCTGATATACTTGGAAACAAAGTACAGCACATAGCCCAACATTGCAATTATTACACACGTAAAGACTCTTTTCTTTTCCTTTTGCTCTCCCTTTTAGCACAACACACAGCGCAAACCTTGTTGGAGCTTTTTTTTATGTTGGCAAAACAAAACTAGCAATATATGACGATACGTTAGTCGTAGAATTTCAAAAGAGTTTGGACTACCCAATTTATTTAATATTTGTATCGCTATGAATCTGAATAAGTCAAAATTACTAATTTTTCTCTGAAATCTAAATTTTTTTCACCTTATTTTTTTATATGTGAAACATACGCTGATGTCTAGAAAATGTGTGTGAAAGAATCCATTTGAATAATATTTATCTAAACTTACTCTAAATTTTAATTCAATTTACGAAATCAGGATGACGGATCGCAGTCAGTCTCATGAGTACAGGATGGCCGCGGTAGCCTTGTGGTCAAGGTATCAGATAGTGGCTGGCTTGCGACGATTTCGAACCAAGTACCACTAAAGATCCGCCGTGTAGGGCAGCGATGCGCGTTAAATCTGTCGAGAGCCCAAACGTCCTCCCGTTGGTGTGGTGTGGTAGTTAGGAAAGGGGGTGCCAGCTCAGGTGTCGTCCACGTCACTTGACCATGGTTCAAAATTACGTAGCCCGTCCTTAAAAGCCCTCGTATAGCTGAACATGGTGACGTTAATATTCACTCACTCACTCACCCGTTGGTGTGGTGTGGGAGTTAGGAGAAGGGGTGCCAGCTCAGGTGTCGTCCACGTCACTTGACCATGGTTCAAAATTACGTGTCCGTCGCAAAATGCCCACGTACAGCTGAACAGTGCGACGTTAATATTCACCCACTCAGAAAAAAGATAGCTGAACCCGTTACCCATCAGTTCCGAGCTCGCTATTCTACCCGCAAGACTGCAGCAAATTCTCTGTTAAACAAACGAGTGATAAGGAATGTTGATTCTAAGTTCCGTTAGGAAAAATGCACTTGCGTAATTTTTTCTCTTTTTCAGGGAATATAGTATATTAAAATCGAATTTGTACCCTAAGCGCTAATTTTTGACTAACGAATTTCTTTTTTAAAAAAATAATTCTATCGCGGTTAAAATTCATTTGAAAACAGTTACAAGGATTGAAGAGTCTAAGACTTTCGAAGACGTAACGAAACACAAAATTAAATGGGTTTATCTCCCAGATCTCGGCAGAGGCTCAGAAAAATTACATTGTTTAAAGAAGAAACTTTAACGCACAAAGGCACATTTTAAATCTTTAGTAGTGAGGCATATTTTTTGTTTGAAAAATTTTACTATGCTATAGATTCAAATTGCTAAACTTTTATAAACAAAAAAAAGTCACCAAATGCGTCGTAATTTAGGATATAGCCAAAATATTTTTTCGCAGGTCATTGTTATTTTTATTATGAGATTCTTTTCATTATAGTATTACTAATTATAGCTCAACCTTGCTTTTGTCTCAGCAGAATCGAAGTAATTAATTATTTATATATATTTGTTCCAAAGATTTTTGGTATCATATTATTTTATGATTGCATAAAACTATACATATATAATATTCAGTTATTCTGTGTATTCTGTGTACACTGCTCCATATACACTGCTCAAAACAATTAAAGGATATTGTAAGTTTTATATAAAATAAAGATATAAGCGAAAATTTTTTTTGCCGAAAATGCAAGAAGAGAATTACAAATGCAAATTTTTCTGATTTTCAAACTGTGAAGTATGCTAATTTTGAGTTCGACGTCAAAAACGTCGCTTCAGCGGCAGCGAATGAAATTTGACTTTCAACTGAAATGAAGACAAGGAGGATCGGCATTCAGTGACTGCTTTGTTTCGAGAGGAGTACGATATCTCAGCGAAGTCATTTAACCGATTCAGAAGCTTGGAGAGTTGTAGGTAGGTTATAAGGAGGCCAAACTCAAGCCGAAATAGCGCAAGCCATTGGAGTGTCACAAAGTGTGATTTCCAGGATCTGGAACCGTTTTTTGGAGACTGCAAGTGCAGGCCGAAGACCAGGACAAGGTCGTAGATGAGCAACAACGTCCAATGAAGATCATTATTTAGTGTTAACGGCTCGGAGACACCAAATATGAACGCTACTCTTCTCCAACAACACCTTCGCTCGGCTACTGGCACCACGGTTTCAACTCAGACTGTCCGAAACTAGTTCCATGGTGTAGGTCTGTATGTTCGCCGATCGATGGTATGTGTTAGACTAACATCAAGGCATCGTTGTGACCGCAGGGAGTGAGCAACAGAGCATGTGAACTGGAGGAGAAATGAATGGAGCAATCTTCTTTTTTCTGACGAGTCCCGTTTTTCTGTTCATCCGGATAATAGGCGTATTTTCATCTGGAGGGTCCGTGGCAGTGGAAATAATCCTGCGTTCGTGCACGAAAGTGTCAGATTTGGCGGTGGGGGAGTGTTTGTGTATGGTGGCATCTCCATTGATGTGCGCACAGACTTCTACATCATTCGAGATGGACCTCTGACTGCTCGCCGATATAGGGATGAGATCTTCAGACCTATTGTAGTCCCTAACGCTGCAGCAATCGGAGATGTCTTCATTTTAATGGACGATAACTGCAGGCCACATCGTGCTAACCTGGTGGAGGATTTTCTTTTCGAGGAAGGAATCGTACGAATGGAATGGCCAGCGTGTTCTCCAGACATGAATCCAATAGAGCACGTTTGGGACGCTCTAGGAATACGAGTTGCTGGTCGCCAACCACCCCGCAAACTCTCCAAGAACTGGAAAGAGCTCTTCTGGAAGAGTGAGACAGAATACCCCAACTCGTGATTAATAGCCTCATTGACTCCATGCCTCAAAGGTGCTCAACGTTGCTGGCCGTCCGTGGAAATCATACCCTCTACTGAAAATGATTTCCTTTGAAGAAAACACCTTTTATTATTCTTTTTTTCTCATATGCACAAATTGTGTTTTTTTTCTTTTGTACAGAAATGCGCAATAAAATGCATTTTTTTTCTGCCAAACATGTGTAATTTATTCTCATATAACCTACTACGTCTGTCGATCATGTATCAATCAGCTAAAAAGTTTCCCAGCCACAAGATCCACCTAAAACCGCAATATACTTTAATTTTTTTGAGCAGTATATTTATAGGTTAAATAATATCATGTTTTATTCTATCGACGAGCCAGAGAAGGAAACAATGTGTGTGTGGCCTTAAGGTGCCCTCAAAAACTCTCTGGCATCTTTTAAAGTTTACCTCTTACGTTGTAAGAGTACGATTAAATACGACATCATGTTTGAAGCCAATCGATAAGAGTTCAAGATCTACAGTTTGACCGAAAAACGCGTGAAATGACTGGAGTAATATATATATATATATATAAGTTTTTTTTTAATTCATTTGCCGTAATTTTTTCATATACATCTGATAGAGCTTATATAATTTTTTTATTACAGATTGTGTTCAATGAGATGAAAAAAATTTTATCTGGATGTTCTGAATGGATTTTATTTATACTGACGGGATTTGAAGGACAAAAGTATTTTTATAAGTGAATAAATCAGTTTTTATTAACTTCACACTTGAAGCAACACGAGGGCTATTGACGATGAACCTCGTAATTTCAAGCCGTGGTCAAGTAACAAGGTTGAAGCTGAGTTGGCTACCCCCTCTTCTAACTTCCACACATCACTGAAGTAAGAACTTCGCTTATCACTAACTCGACGAGACAAACATCGAAATTTAACATCAAAGATAAGAAGTTTACATTATTAGATTTGCAAGAGGAAAAAAAAAATAAATAACTAAGGAAAGAGATTTGTTTATATATAAGCAATTGGACGCTAAGCTGTATGATTTCGCAACCTTTTTAGCATGTAAATCTAAGAACTTATTTTCTCAAATTAGGCTAAAGACTTTAGTCTTTTTCTTCAGTTTATATTTTTTCACTTGTATACATAACGTTTCAAAATGTATCATGCTCTGACACGTTAAAATTTATGGAATTAAAAAGTGTATCATTTTCTACAAACATTTTAAAAGTGATGCTGTACTTTTTATTTAAAAATTTAAAAAAACATATTTAAATTTTTGAAAACTTTTAGGATTTGAAACATTTTTTTTAAAAAAACAATTTTTTATCATATTTATATAATTATAGATGATTTTAAAAATGACATAAATTTATAAGGAATCAACTTACTGCAAGAATTTAGAGCTACTTTTGTAAGAAATATCTTGCGTGATGCAAAATTTACTTAATATTTCTTACAATTTTTTTCTCATTTCCATAGGCTTAGAATTTTAAAAATTCTAACTACAATTTAAATATTTTGCGCTTTTATATAAAAACTTATTCCTTTATAAAACACCTTTATAAAACACCTGTAAAAGAATAAAAATAGTTTACTTTAATTTCAATGAGAATTATATCTAGTGGAAAATTACTTACCCTTTCAACTCTCCATACAAAATTCACACCCTCATAAGCACTTGAAAAGCTTTTTAACATTTCAAATGTCTGTAGAAGAAATTTCCCGTTGTGGAAACAAAATTCAATGCATGTTCTTTAATCATTTACACTCGATATCTTACAAAACAACAAAGTAAAAAATTTTCTCTCATCCAAAACAAATTAATGAGAATAAAATGAAAAAAATTCCTGAGTGTTGCCACATGTTTATACAAGTCTTAAAAATATGTAATAAAACTTTCTGACTACAGTATTACAGAAGTATATATCTAATATATATTATAAGTGTGAAAGTTTGTGAAATCTTTGTGGGTCTTTCACGCAAAAACAACATAGTGGATTTTAATGAAGCTTTACAGTAATATAGCTTATACATCAGAATAACACATAGGCTATAATTTATACCATAGGCTATAATTTATAAAATTTTGTAAAATGTGTCCAAAATATAACGCTATTTGTCAGGTAAGAAGGAAAGAATTCTCCCATCTGCAAGCAAGAAAGCCCACGTCAGCATATATCTATCTTTTGTTTGTGAAAAACTCCTTTTGTTTTGGCTACGCAAGGGAATCGCTTCTAATTAATTCCTGTGATCAGAATAATGCCTATTTTTTTATTTCAGAATAAAACTAAGGTTTGAAGGGAGAGGTTGTTATAAATCTCTCTTTATTTTAATGTTTTTTTATGATTTTATTCTGCACATTTGGTAGTAAGAAGTTGATCTATTTTCAAAATAACTACTTTTATAGCTTCTGGTACTTAAAGTAAATAAACTTTCTCTTTCACACATCATTTGGACAAACTTTCATAATTTTTTTGTGGTTAGTAGTTAATTATAACGCTGTAATTTTAATTGAATATGTGTGCAGATATTGCATTTTTAAGTATAAAACTAATTATAACTACTGCACTGTATTTTTTGCAGTAAGTGAGTGAGTGAATATTAACGTCGCACTGTTCAGCTACACGAGGGCTTTTGGAGATGGACCATGTAATTTTGAACAATGGTCAAGTGACGGGAACTACACTTGAGCTGGCACCCCCTTCTCCTAACTACCACACCACACCAACTTAGCAGGAATATTCTACCAATACTTAGCTTTAATATTCTTTGAAATCCACTCTTCCAAGATATATGGCAGCACGGGTTCTATGATGAGTATTTTAGTGGGGAAGGCGAAAAGTTTTGTAGCAGATATTGCGTTTTCAGCGGATTGCAAAGATTATTATTTTTGTCGCAAAAAAATAGTTAATGTCAGAATTTAAGTGTCTTATGGTTTTGTCTGTTAATGAAGACCTTGGAAAATGATTTGACTTCTTATTTTAAGTGAACGGTGCACATAATTAATTTTACAGTGGAATATCTTTAATTAATTTATTAGCTCTAACGGATCAAATTTTCCAAAGTGGAGTATTTTGTTTATGTATATCCCTTAATTTGTACATGTAGTGATCCAAAAAAAATTGTATGAAAAAAACTGCAGTATATCATAATGTGGTTGGATAAAGTATTAAAGTGCATTTCTCCCCTACACGGTGGGTCTTACAAAGCTCTAATAAAGCTCGAGCTAGGAAAAGTAGCTAGCCATTTGCCAACTTGACTCTGTCGTTAACATTTCGCCATTATAATTTAAGAAACGGCGTTGCTTTCGAATATTACAATTTTAAAATAAAATAAATACAACAGAAAGTAATATTAATGTATTACACTTTCAGATATAAATTATTTACACTACTTTAAGCGTTCATTACGCAAAACTTTTAACAATGTGTTACTTTTGCTGAGCAGAGATCAGCTTAGGGAGGTATTTTGAAAAATCGACCCTCAAGAGTGTTACGAGGAATTATAAATTTAAAAAATTCTTTTTATCGGCTATTAGATCTACATAGTTAAAATTTAACAAAGGTGTTTTTTTCTTTCTTTTTTTGTTTAGCTGAGATATGCAAAAAGCTTTTTTTGTTTAATTTTCAATTCACATAAAATTAACTCATTGAAAACTTCTTTTTCCTTCAATCTGTGTTGTTTAATTTTTCAGTTCACCCGTGCGAAGAACGGGTATACCAGTTAGTCTATACATATTTCTTTAATCCAATATAGTCCTGAATCCTCTAAGATAGTGATTCTCAATCTTTCTATTGTTCCGGTACACTTTAAACAATTTCAAATTCGTGGCTACACACTAACAATGAAAAACTTCTCTATACTATTTATGTGTAATACTCTTCCATCTATCTACAAAAGCATGTGTTAAATATACCACAAATACCTTTAGTTTTTTTCTATAAAACGACCGATTCCAGGATTATTTTTTTGGAGTATAATTAATAATTTTTTTAAACATTTGGCGGTACACTTCAAGAATTTGGCTGCACACAAAAGTGCCGCGACACCGTGGTTGAGAGTGACTGCTCGAAGACAGTATATGATAATTCTTTTAATTTACCCCCCTAATGGGAAAATAGGGTTCTTAGGCAACTGTGAAAGTACTGCGTTGCGATAAATTTTGTGATGTGAACATGTTATATTGCCTTAGCCATCGGATCTGCCAATGAGTGTGTTAAAACTAGGAAATCATGTGAATAAAGAAAGTTCTCGAATTTCCTGGATAGGAGTATATAAGCCGAGAGAACTTTTGGAATGAAGAAAAAAGAATGCTTTTGTGTCTGTCATAAACTTTAAGTGTGGGTTTTCCAGATACATTTTGTATACGTGTGTACACTTATTTATGTAATGTATCGTCAATAATTATCGTAAATTAATAACTATTTGTAACCAACACATATCAAGAACCAAATATCTCTTAAGGTAAACTTATTATATATATAGGCGATGAACCTTGTAATTTTGAGCTTCGGTTAAGGAACGACGGCGATGCCTTTATATATATATATATATATATATATATATATATATATATATATATATATATATATAGCTCTGGCATCCCTTTCTCCAAAATACCACAACATACCAACGGGAGAGAACCCTAAGCCTCGACTAATTTAGCGTGCATCATCCCCCTCTACAAGGCAGCGACACCAGGACTCAAATAAATCCATGATACACTGACAACGAGTTCATGATTCGTAACCACTAGGCTACTTCAGCCTTCTTGACAACGAGTTCGTGGTTTATAGTCGAACCGTTTTGTTTGAGTATTTTATCCTCCTAAGTCGCCAACCGGATGTCTGCGAAAAAAGTTTGATGAACCGCAAAAAAATTGAACTTAATTTATATTTTTAAGAAGATTCAGTTTAAAAAATGACAAGTAATATAGTATAATGGAATATGAATTACACTCTCTCTTTTTTTAAAAAATTGTAGCAATTACTTTAAGCAAAATTCCTCCTGTGTTTAGCGATTTTTTAGCGACTTTTGTCGGTGAATCTAGTAGCATTTGAAAATTATAATTGGCAGACATGGTAAATTGGCGACTTCTTGTTTTTTGTAAAGTTCTTTTTCAGTAATATGGAATATAAATAGAGACACAAATAAGTGACATTATAGTAATAGTAGTCCACCGTATAGTGGTCAGCCATATAAATGGTCCGCCATATTATTGGTCTGCCAATTATAATTATACATTTAGTGGTCTATGAAGTTCTAAGGTTTGACGATCGCTGCTCTAAAGACCTTTTGTGTAATGGAGATGATTCATGTTAAGTTTGTCGTAGCTCAAATTCCTAAATTTAGTTAGACATGGGTTTATTGTTTTTAATTTCTACGATAACTTCTATAAATTAAATCGAACAATGCTTGCCCTAAATTCGAAACTGAACAGAATTGGAATGAAAATTCACTAGGATATACCTTTGAAACTTGATATAGCACGAACTCTTATCCTTACAATAATTTTATTGACACGATATTAAATGCTTATGTTAAGTTTAATGGAATCAATGTTATATAATGCAGTGATTGTGAGTGTGTGGTGAGGTATATAATAAATTTAATATTTTATCAAGCATGGAAGGATGACCGTCTCTCAATGCCAGCCTCTGACTCTCAATTATTTTCGTTAAGGTCCATGTGTGAGGAGTTTCAAGTTTCATTAGAATCATTTGGCAGTGGTTATCATTTTACCATCTAAGGTTTAAATACCAAAAAAGGCACAATTATTCTCTGAAATTTTTTAATGAAATTTATATATATATATATATATATATATATATATATATATATATATATATATATATATATATATATATATATATATATATGTATATATATGTATATATATATATATATAGCATAATAAAATAAAAGTGAAGAAATACTATATATATATAATATAATATATATATATACATATATATAATATATATATATAATATAATATATATATATACATATATATATAATATATATATATATATAATATATATATATATATATATATATATATATATATATATATATGTATATATATATATATATATGTATATATATATATGTATATATATATATATAGCATAATAAAATAAAAGTGAAGAAATACTATATATATATAATATAATATATATATATATACATATATATAATATATATATATAATATAATATATATATATACATATATATATAATATATATATATATATAATATATATATATATATATATATATACTCAAGAGCCAAAACATTAAGACCACCTGTCAATATCGAGTTGACCCACCTTTGGCGCGCAACACAGCTTCAACACGCCTTGGCATGGATGTCACAAGTCCTTGGTAGATGGCCGGAGACAGATTGTACCAGATGTTTAAGCAACGGTCACGCAAATCCGAGATATTGTGAATTGATGGTCTTTGAACTCTGAGCTGCTGTCTCATAACATCCCAAATGTGTTCTATCTGATTGAGATCAGGTGAGATAGGCGGCCAGGACATTAACTGGAATTCAGCATCATGTTCCTGGAACTACTCCAACACAATTTTAGCCTTGTGACACGGGGCGTGGTCCTGTTGGAACATTCCATTTCCAACTGGAGAAACAGATGCCATGTAAGGGTGCAACTGGTCCACAATGATGTTCAGATACCCTGTAGCATTCATGGTTTGCTCTACCACAACCATGGGTCCCAAAAACGGTCAAGAGATCGTTCCCCAAAGTATAATACTGCCACCACCGGCCTTTTTATGACCTAGTGTACATTGAGGGAGCAACTGTTCGCCTGGAAGACGGCATATCCTGATTGACCATCAGCGTGATGAATGACAAACCGTGATTCATCAGACCAGGCAATTCTCTCCCACTGATCCATGGACCAGTCACGATGTTCCCGGGCCCAACGCATGCGCTGTTGGCGATGCCGCTTGGTCAGCAAAGGCACACGAGTGGGACATTTACTGCGTAGCCCCATATCCAACAGTGTCCACTGAACAGTGTGCTCCAATACTATTCTACTTGGTCCTGCATTGTATTGGGCTGTCAACTGAGCCACTGTCTGGCTCCGGTTTTGCTTAAACATGCGAGACCGTCTCCAATGACCTTTTCCTTTGATAGCGTGTAGTCGTTGATGTCGTCTACTGCTGGTTTCACCGTCATTCATCCACTTTGCATAAGTACTAACAAATGTAGATCGCGAGCAACCCACGAGTCGTGCAGTTTTGGAAATACTTGTTCCGAGTCTTCCAGCCCGTACAATCTGTCCTCCAGCAAAGTCGCTTAGATCCGCAGCCTTTCTCATCACACACAGAAATAAGTGAAAGAATGATTTATCAGACTCACACACCAGCAGCAGTTAAATACCACTTCCACCTGATCACGGGCCTTCCACATCATCCAGACGAGTTCATTGCAAAATGTAAGGGTGGTCATAATGTTTTGGCTCTTGAGTGTATATATATATATAACATTGATTTCTAAAGTACTAAAAAAATTCAGGGAATAATTGGGCCTTTTTTGGTATTTAGACCTTATATATATATATATATATATATATATATATATATATATATATATATATATATATATATATATATATATATATATATATATATATATATATAACTATTTAGTACAAAAAATGAATATTAAATTAGATGCAAGTGAAAATTACTCTACAGAATATTGTACATTATTATTTATGAATAAATCCTTTAACAAAATTAATTTTTCAAGTATATTTCAAAAATATCAATCCTTTTTTCCTATTAAAAATATTATTATTAAAAAGGCCTTCAAATACAACAAGAAACTTGGTAGATTTATATTTAATTATAATCAAATCTCGGAGCTCCTAAGTTCAGAATCATGCAAATGCAATCTATATCGAGACTATATTGATGCTTATCATCAGCACGTTGTTACAGGAGACCTTAGCATCGGAAAGATGATTTGTTAAGAAATTTTATGGAAAAAGGTACCGGTTTTAGACTGATGATCACAAAATATAAATCTAACGTTATGAAACAAATCATAAAAGATTTAGATAAATTCTACCTTAAAATTGCAATTAAATACGGAATGCCGATTGAAGCATTCAATCAATTTAGATCTTATGTAGCAACAGAAATTCGGGAATTAGATTTCACTGACTGTTGAAAATGAAATTATGTATAAAGATCTTAAATCATCAATAGAAAATATCCAAAATGACTTCGTGATTACATATGTTGATAAGGTCTCTGCTAATTATGCCATAATTTGTAAATACTTTTACAGTAAATTATTATAACCACATTTTAATTAATAATTCCTTTCAAAAAATCAATTCACATTAATAGAGAAGATGATAATCGTCCTTTAGCTTTGAACAAAAGACTGAATATTCATCTAAATAATATTAAATATCCAAAAGTATTTTTTAACACCAAAATTTCATAAAAGCCCTATAAAATTCCGTAGTATCACTAATGGATACAATACACATATATCACGAGGTCTGGGAAGATCTTACAATCTCTTCTTCAAAATCTAATTGATAATTTACAAAACACGGCAATAATTAAAAATAGCTTAGAGATTGCTAGAGTTACTAAGGATATGTTAATTTTTCCATGCATGGCTTTGATTTCGAGGACCTTTTTTAATTCTATAGATATTGACGATATGATTAAGGTTCTACAGTTAATTTATGATAAATATGAATTATATACTTCAATGAAAAAAAGAAAAATTTGATATTCTTGTTAACCTCGTATTAAAAGAAAATTTCATTGCATTTGATCAGAATCTTTATAAACAGATCAAAGGATTACCTCAGGGTGGTCCAGCTAGTAATTGTTTAGCGAACCTATATTTACATTTTTTTTTAAATAGATCATGTTGTAAATGATTCTTACTTAATTTATCGTTATATAGATGATATAATAATTTTTGGTAAAAATAGTGAATACAAACCAAATATTACGTTCTACCCTGATTATCTCAAGCTCCTTAAAACTAACTTCAACTCTAATATGGTGGAATTCTTGGATTTAGATTTGCATCTTATTAACAATAAAGTAGTCAGTAACATTTTTGACAAAAGAGATTCGTTTAAGTTCCATATAATTAAAATTCCCGTATGGAATAGTAATTTGCATATATCAATTTACAGAAATATCATTTTGAATTTTTTATTTAGAAATGATAACTTAACTACCCACAAAATAGATAAATACAATAATATAAAACAATTTTTTCAATGTTGTTTAGATCATGAATACCCTTTTAATTTCTTAAGAACTTATATTCATCACAAATACATTAACCGTCTTGCTACTTCGAATTCCAAAACCACCACACAACAATAGGATTTCAAAGTCAGCATGTTAGTGGTCTTACTGTGAAGATTATATCATAACACTCATATCACAGTTTACATTTTTTCCACACACATCTTGAACATCTTACACATTGTTGACAACCAACCAAATTAGAGCCTAGCAAATTTACATTTTTGACAATCAACCAATTCAAATTCTACCGTATTTGATTGTCGTCTTTTTTTATACCTGTCTTTGCTGGCTGGTTTAAAAGTCAGCTCAAAAGATGTGTTTATGTATTTTCGAATTTTTTAACTTGGTGAATAATCGATTTTCATTAATGTCAAGACGCTTGATTCTCCTCGTAAAAGCTCTGGGAGTAAAGAAATTTTGTTAAATTATTTCCTGAAAGATACCTTTCTTATGTAATTGTTTTAGCATTTTTCTACTTTTCTTACGTAATTATTTTGTGATTTTTCTGCATTAAGAGTTTGGGAGAGTTTGTTACATAATAGTAATGAGTGGTTTTTTCATACTCTCTGAGTGATCCAAACTCTGAAGTTTTGTTTATTTTATTTTATTTGGTTTTCCTACCGAGTTGCAAAGGGGGAAGGTTGGCGCCTTCAAACTAGTTTAACCCCACTTATTCGGTCCTAAGTCCGAAATTGCTTTCTGACTCGCTAGGTTCTTCTTTTTTGTAGTTTCTTTTTTATTTCTCTATAATTTTGTTCTTCACGTTCAGGTTTTATATTTTTATTATGCTATTTCTTGTTATGTTCTTTCTCTATTATTTCTTATTTTTGATATATAATACACATTTCTTATATATATATATACACTCATGTCCATAAATTAAGGATAATTCAGAATCACACAGAAACTGATCTCTAAAATAAAAATTCCACCTGTAGAATTATCACACACATCTTGAAGAAGAATATGCAAATTACAGGAAACCACCAGATGGCACGGATAGTACGTCAAAATGATAAGAGTGTAAGAGAGGGGTATATAAGGAATGGTGGCAAAGAAGTAAAATTGTTCACAAGAGCTTTAAAAGCCTTTCAGTGAAATAACCGCATAGTTATGGCACAAAGGAAGCATTTGGATTATTTTTTACGTGGTAGAATTATTGGACGAGTGGAATGTGGACGTACCCAGCTGGAAGTATCCGAGGAACTTGGAATCACCCAGTGTGTCATCTCCAGGCATTGGCAACGATTCCAAGATGATGGTAATGTGAGTAGATGTTACAGCACAGGTCGCCCTCCGAGTTACAACGCCGAATGAGGACCGGTATATATATATATATATATATATATATTTGGCAGTTAGTGCCAAAAGAAACAGACGGAGCACAGCATCAGACCTGTCTCGTTAGCTCTCTTCAGCTACCGGTACGACAGTTTAAAGGCAGACCGTGTACAGACGCATAGGGCACATTGGTCTATATGCTCGTAGGCCTGTCAGATGTGTTCCACTTACCGCAGCTCACTGTCGTCTGCGATTAACCTGGAGTAGAGAACATGCATTGTGGACATCACAACAGTGGTCTTGAGTGATGTTTTCCGACGATTCCAGGTTTAGTTTGCAGTCTGATTCTTGCCGGACTTTAATATGGAGAGCGCCAGGTACCCGTTACCACCAAGAAAACACCATTGAACCACATCGTTACGGTGGTGCAGGATGGCTCGTTTGGGGAGGAATTATTCTTGGTTCCAGAACTGACCAGCATGTTCAGAGTGTAACGATGACAGGCCACATGTATCGAGATGTCATTCTGGAACAGCATGTACGTTTGTTTCGGGGTGCCATGGGTGCTGAATTTCTGTTTATGGATGACAACGCCCGTCCTCACTGTGCAAACATTGTAGACGAATGCCTTCAATCGGAGGATATCACCCGTATGGATTGGCCAGCATACTCACCGGACTTTAATCCATTAGAGCATGTGTGGGATATGCTTGGCCGACGAATTGCAGCCCGTCAACCCCCTCTCACCTGTCTGCCGGAATTTCGGAGGGTATTGCTTGGTGAATGGTGTTATATTCCCCATGATCAGATTGATAATTTGATACTCAGCATGCCTAGGCGTTGTAATGCCTATATTGCATCGTCCGGGACACATACTACTCCGTATTAACCATCATACTAACCATGTTATTCTGTTTTTTGTAAATAGGTTCTTTTTTGAAAATTGCTCCAGGGTGTAAAAATCGCAATTTTTATTAATTATGTCAAACATATAGCATCTTTTTTGCTCTTTACCTTTTGTTTAATAAATAGACGTTACAAATAAGTCAAATTTATCTTGCTTCTGTCTCTTTCTTTGCCTGAACTTTATTATCCTTAATTTATGGACATGAGTGTATATATATATATATATATATATATATATATATATATATATATATATATATACAAATAATTCTATTCCAATTGGTAATTCGAAAACACCATAGGATTTCTTGTTGGTGAAATGACCTAGAATGATTTTACCGAATATGTATTTATCGGAACTGAAGGTTTTACTAATTTTTTTACCTACTGCTTTAATAACGTGTCTCATGAGGAAAATATACAAAAAGCCTTTATATGTTACGTAATCGTCCTTTTTATGAAAATATCGTATTATACATAAATTGTGTGTTTTATTTAGTTGACACTTAAATGTCACAGAAATGGTAACTAAGCAGAAAAACTTTCTTAGTTTCTTATTTCAGCTTCTACCTTTAACCCTTTATCTACCGACGGTACTCATAAGTACTACTCTCACGTTAAAATTACATAGAATAACCATCTTTACGAATACTCTGACGATATTCTTTTAAATCCCCCTTTTCCAAAATATATGGCAGCACTGGTTCTAGGATGATTATCCTAGCGGGAAAGGCGAATAGTTTTATAGCAGAAGTTGGGTTTTTAGCTGACATTTTGACCGGATTGCAATGATGGTCATTTTTGTTTCGAAAAAGTAGTTAATGTCAAAAGGTAAGTGTCTTATTTTTTGTGTTAACGAAAACCTTAGAAAACGATTTGACTATTTATTTTAAGTGAGCAACTATATAATTAATTTTACAGTAGAATAACTTTGTGGTACTTGTAAGTACCGACAACACACTGGGTGTTAGAGCAAGTTAGGGTGTTTTTATCCTCCGCGTGGCTTATAGTTACTTTTTGTTGTTTTATAGATTCATCACTATAGTGCAATAGATTTATGCTTTTTCTGGCATTTGTTTTTGACTTAACTTATTTATTTTGCTTTCTTATTGTTTTATTTAAAAGTTTTCAAAAAATTTTGAACTTTAAATCTGATTTATTTTTTCCCCACACAATTAAAGGAAATTTCTATTCTTATTTCAAATATTAACAACATTTTAATTTCTTTACATGTAACTGAGATTTAACAATAATTTTAGACTTTTAATGTGCTATTATTAATAATAATAATATTTCCTTTTCTTAGAATGCCTGTAAAAAAGAAGCCCAGTCTTCAAAAGGCTTTGGATTTATTACAGAACCTACCATCTGAAATCAGTGATGCACAAACAAATGCTTTTTCAGATGAAGTCCCAGCAAATAATCTCCTGGAATTTTCGTAGGATTCTTAACATGACGATCAAGATACTGAACAAGATTTAAGGTGCAGTAGTTCATATTAAAAATACAGCATTTCCTACCCCAGGATACAATGCTTCAAAAAATTTAATCGAAACCTCATTCAAAACGCTTAACGTATAATGAATTTTTGTCTATTGATGAAAAGAAAAACTGTTTGAATATCATCAAATTAAGTTTATGTGTAAAAAAAGTAAATAAATTTTAAAAGTTTAATGATCTTTAAAAGTAAATATTTTTCGCAGTAAATTATTAGTGTTCTATGGTTATTTAGCATTTTTAAGAGTTAAAACTACGTTAAAAAAAGGCAATTGGTCTTTTCGTATAATGACAATTTTTCAGACCTTTGTGGACTGACGGTACTTTAAAATACACATTTAATTAATTATCTCTAATTGATTAAACTCCCCACAGTTGATTATTTTTTTTATGTATGTCCCTTAATTTCCAATGTAGTGATTAAAAAATATTGCATGAACAAATTTGCAGTATATCATAATGCGGTAGATAAAGAGTTAAACTAAAGGAATTAGTGTTTATCAAAGTTGCACTATAAAGTAACATGGGGGCTATATAGGCGACGGCCCTCATAATTTTAAACCACGGTCAAGTGGTGACAACACTTGAGCTGGCACCTCCTCTCCTAACTTCCACATCCCAACAATGTGAGCACTTTGAGCTAAAACAGTTTTAACCTGCATCAGCCCCAAAATACAGCGTGTTTTCAGTGGAACTAGAATTGGAACTCATGACACACCAGAATCATTTCCGAGACCATGAACCACAGTCACAATGTTAAGGGGAGAGCCCCATTGTTATAGAAGCTTTTTACCAGAGTTTCTTAAACTAGGGGTCACGACCCCAAATGGGGTTGTAGGACTTGAAGTTGGGGTCTCCAAAAAATTCAGGATTTTTGATATATATTTTTGCATAAAATAACTTCTTCATTAATAAAAATAATAATAATAAAAGGTGATGAGATCTCAGAAGTGACTACATTTATTAAACAGATTATAGTTTATGTATAATTTACCTTGTATAATTACATTATATATTGTTAATGAAAATTTCTTGCTTGTTACTTAATTAAAACTTTTATTTCATTATATTCAAAGTTAAAACTTATTACGGATGTTTTTTACTACAAATAAAACACATATAAAAGTACCAAAGCGCGCGTAAGCTTTGTACGATGCGTATGGGGCCGCACAAAATTTTTGTACGAAAAATAAGGTCGCCGCCACAAAACGTTTAAAAATCCCTGTGTGTGTGTGTGACTCTATAGAGATACTAAACATCTCACTAACAAAACAAAAGTAATGAACGCTGAAGTGCTATATAGGATAAATAAAACAATTTTTTCACAACACAATAGAATAAATAACAGGTGGGGATGTGATTTTGCTTTACCATCCCTTTTTAATCATTTAGCATCAAATTTCGTTTTCCCCTACCATGCATTGGAGTTTCGGCATAAGGATAATTTCCCAGTCTAAGAACTTTTTTGATCTTTACAAATAGACAAAGATGAAGTTTGACGTCACTGCTTTGAAATTCTCATAAGTTGACACTTTTAGGATGAATTAAATACGAACTAAGTTGACTTGCAGAGAGTAAAGTACAGTAGAACCTGTTTAAGTGCGGTCTTTTTTTTATTTTTTCCTTTTTGTACGATTTTTTTTGAGCAATTGTATTTTTGTGTGATTTTTATGTGCGATATTTTTTTTATGCGGCGTATGAATTTCAATGGCTTTGGCGTCACTGTAATGTTTTCTATCGATTTACTAGTGGCGTAACGGAGAATGTTGGGAACCCTCCCCCTTCCCCCTGAAAGTCAGGTTTAGCCTGCAATATTTTATAAATTGGGTAAATACGTATTTAGCGTTAGTCAAGCCTTGGGCCCCTAGAGTCCTATCCCCCCCCGTGGTAGGACTCAATGGCTTTGGTTCCACTGTAATGTTTTCTATCTATTTACCAGTGGTGTAACGGAGAATGTTAAGCCTCCCTCTGAAAATCAGGTTTTGCCTTTAATATTTTATAAATTGGGTAAATACGTATTTAGCGTAAGTCAGGCCTTGGACCCCTAGAATCCTTCCCTCCCCCCGTGATGTGGGGGTGTACGTTACGCCACTGAAATGTAGATAATTCAAGACGCTCTGTTTATTTGTTATAAGCAGTCTCACTACAATGTGCATTCACTTGCTTTCTCTCAACGTTCCAGCATCCCGCGCTTGATTGAAGACGAAACTTTCAACGACAGTAACATTATGATTAATTTGAAAGATTATGAAGACGGACAAGAGAAGAAACGGATTCTTTGAGAGTGAATAAAAATACGCAGGAATCCAGCTTTCCGACAAATTGGAAAATCATTTTCTTCAAATAGATACCAATTAAGAAAGGAGTATAAAATTCCAAAAAGGGCTTCAATCATCTATATCTGATTATCTTGACATTTACCAGCAACTGACCACCCAATCTTCGTCACAAAAACTTATCTCTTACTTTATGTTGCCAAAAAATAAATCAATTGAAATTGTACCTTCAAGTAACGAAAGTGATTTTGAACTCATTCATTACAGAGCTTTGGATTACGATGAGTAGCAATGGATTATGTATGTGCATTTTGAAAACTTATCCGTGTAAACTATGAGAAACTAAAGAGTGTTTTTTTTCCAGGTATCGAAGTTTAAGTTGGCATTACTTTCCAAGATGGCGACCGATTTAACAGCTGTCAAGTGATTTATTCCCAGTTTGGTTTGGCAATTCATCAAAACGATCATCAAGCAAGGCGTAGATTCGTCGAATGGGCCCAAAACGAGATTGCCGTTGTTCCTGATTTTCATAAGCGAATTTTGTTTAGCGAGATGAAGCGCACTTCTGGTTGAATGGCTACGTCAACAAACAAAACTGCCGCATTTGGTGTGAAGCTAATCCACAAGTGTATGTCGAAACACCATTACATCCAGAAAAACAGACTGTTTGGTGTGATTTATGGGCTGGTGGAATCATTGGTCCGTACTTCTTCAAAAACGATGAAGGCCACAACGTTACAGTCAATGGTGATCGGTATAGAGCCATGATTACTAACTTTTTCATTCCTGAATTGAACAATCATGATGTCCAGGAGCTGTGGTTCCAACAAGACGGCGCAACATGTCACACAGCTCGTGCCACAATCGATTTATTGAAAGACACGTTGGGTGACCGCCTAATTTCACGTTTTGGACCTGTGAATTGGCCTCCAAGATCTTGTGATTTAACACCACTAGACTATTTTCTGTGGGGCTATGTAAAGTCATTGGTCTATGAGGATAAGCCGCAAACGCTTGACCATTTGGAAGACAACATTCGCCGTGTTATTGCCGATATACGGCCACAAATGTTGGAAAAAGTCATCGAAAATTGACGTCCAGATTGGACTACATCCGAGCCAGCCGTAGCAGTCATATGCCAGAAATCATATTTAAAATGTAATGCCACAAGATTATCTTTCGAATAAAAAAATTCATGTCAATCGAATAATACATCGTTGTTTTATTGCAATTTAAAGTTCTATACCTCTAAAAAAACATCCTTTATATGTTTTAAAAATGTTTCCATGTGTAATATTTAACTATTTTTTCTGTTATGGAAGTACTCTTACATAAATTTTGTAAATAATTGGCATATTTTATAAATGCGGCTTTTTTTATGAGGTCCCTATCCACCGCATAAAAAATTTCTGTAGTATTTCCACGAATTAGTTTGTTTTATGTAAGAATTTATGAAATTTCTGAATATTTTTTGTGCGTTTATTTTTATGCGACCCCTATCTACAGCACAAAAACTGGTTCAACTGTATCTAATTAATATTATAAATGTTAAAGTCTGTGAAGATGTTTGTGGGTCTTTCACGCAAAAACAACTGAATGGATTTTAATGAAACTTTACAGTAATATAGCTTATACATCAGAAAAACACATAGGCTATAATTTATAAAAATTAGTAAAAAGTGTCCAAAATATAACGATATTTGTCAAGTAAGTAGGAAAAAATTCTGGCATCTGCAAGCAAATCTGGCTTGCCCTGCAAAAAAGCCCACCACAGCATATATCTATCTTTTGTTTGTGAAAAACTCTTTCTGTTTTGGCTACGCAAGGCGCTCGCTTCTAATTAATTCCTGTGATCAGAATAATGCCTATTTTTTATTTCAAAATAAAACTAAGTTTTGAAGGGAGAGGTTGTTATATAAATCTCTCTTTATTTTAATGTTTTTTTATGATTTTATTATGCATATTTGGTAGTAAGAAATTGATCTTTTTTCAAAGTAAATGCTTTTATCGGTTCTGGTACTTAAAGTAAATAAACTTTCTCTTTCACACTGCATCATTTGGACAGATTTTCAAAATTTGTTTGGGGTTAGTAGTTAATTATAACGCTATAATTTTAATTGAATAGGCTGACATTGCGTTTTTAAGTATAAAAATAATTATAACTACTGTACTGTATTTTTTGGAGTGTGTGAGTGAGTGAATATTAACATCGCACTGTTCAGCTACACGAGGGCTTTTGGCAACGTATCACGTAATTTTGAACCATGGTCAAGTGACGTGGATGACACCTGAGCTGGCACCCCCTTCTAATAACTACCACACCACACAAACTTAGAAGGAATATTCCACCAATACTTAGCAGGAATATTCTTTGAAATCCACTCTTCCACGATATATGGCAGCACGAGTTCTATGATGAGTATTTTAGCGGGGAAGCCGAATAGTTTTGTAGCAGATATTGCGTTTTCAGCTGACGGCGTTTTCAGCGGATTGCAAAGATTATTTTTTTGTCCCGAAAAAATAGTTTATGTCAAAATTTAAGTGTCTTATGTTTTTGTATGTTAGTGAAGACCTTGGAAAATGATTTGACTACTTATTTTAAGTGAACGGTGTATATAATTAATTTTACAGTGGAATATCTTTAATTAATTTATTAGCTCTAACGGATTAAATTTTCCAAAGTGGAGTATTTTGTTTATGTATATCCCTTAATTTGTAAATGTAGTGATCCAAAAAAAGTATTGTATGAAAAAAACTGCAGTAAATCATAATGCGGTTGGATAAAATATTAACGTGCATCGCATCCCTACACGGCGGGTCTTACAAAGCTCTAATAAAGCTCGAGCTACGAAAGTAGCTAGGCATTTGCCAACTTGACTCTATCATTAACATTTCGCTGTGTTTTTTATTGAATCGCCATTATAATTTAAGAAACGGCGCTGCTTGCGAATATTACAATTTTAAAATAAAATAAATACAACAGAAAGTAATATTAATGTATTACACTTTCAGATATAAATTATTTACACTACTTTAAGCGTTCATTACGCAAAACTTTTAACAATGTGTTACTTTTGCTGAGCAGAGATCAGCTTAGGGAGGTATTTTGAAAAATCGACCCTCAAGAGTGTTACGAGGAATTATAAATAAAAAAAAAAATCCTTTTTATCAGCTATTAGATCTACATACTTCAAATTTAACAAAGGGTTTTTTTTCTTTCTTTTTTTGTTTAGCTGAGATATGCAAAAAGCTTTTTTTTGTTTAATTTGCAATTCACATAAAATTAACTCATTAAAAACTTCTTTTTCCTTCAATCTGTGTTGTTTAATTTTTCAGTTCACCCGTGCGAAGAACGGGTATACCAGCTAGTCCATTTATAAATTTGTGAAAGACCCCAAACTCAAAGGAATCTGGGTGATATTTAGATTAAAATAGCAAACAGTCTATTTAACAACTTTTACTGATGGTCGCGAAAGCTAAATGTTTATTTTCGCAAACTCATGGGCGATGTTCACACTCAAGTCGTTGTGCCCCGGAAGAACCTTCATGTAGAGGGGCTGATGCATGTTAAATTTGTCAAAGCTCAAAGTCACCCCATTGGCTTGGTGTGGAAGGTTAGAGAATAGGATTCCAGCTCAGATGTTGTTCTCATCCCTTGAACGCAATTCAAAATTAGGAGGTCCGTTGCCAATAACCCATATATGTTGGGTAGTAGCTCATAATGTTAGAATTCCTATTTATATCAAGAGTCTATGTTCAATTTTCCTCTTTCATAGTTTAATAAACAAATCTTTCTATTTATAAATGTAATTAAAAATTAACTTTATTTCATACCGAAATCTTCATAGAAATTTTGAATTAAAGCCTATCATGACAACTATTACAATGATTTTGCAGATTACCGAGCTAAAATTGTCACTTCAGATGGCAAAAAGATGTTTGTGCCAGCCTCTCCCTCTGAAAAAATAAGCCTTTTGAAGACTGGGAGAATTTTCGGAATAATTTCTAACACTAGCGAACGGGTCAAAAAATGCTTACCGATCCCTAATATTAACCCTTATCTTAGACATATTTTTCAGTTTTGAACTGGCCATGGCCTCTTCCGATACTATTTACACAGATTTAAAACTAGCCCTAATTGTCTCTGGATGTACTGGAGATGCGGGTCAATATATAGTTCCGTTGCACATTTTCATAAAAAAACTATCACCTAACTGAGCCTTCTGATATATCCCGTAAAATTATAGTAACTCTTTAATTAAAAATGGGAGTATTTATATGAAGCTATTTTTTTGTTTTAAAACAGCAAAAGATATCTCGGAGAAAATTCAATAACTTTTTTTCCCTCCAGGCTTCTTCCTTTGTGCCTTAAAAAAATTGGGTTTGTATGGTGCTTTTGTATTGTGTTCTGGATGTGTTCGCAAAAAGACTTAAATAATGTTTTTTTTTCTTTTTTTCTTTCTCTTACTTTATATGTTTTTGCTTTTTTTTTAATCAGAATGTTTAGCTATGTATATTAATATTATGCAATTATGCATGTATTTATTACGAACTTACCATTAAACTTTGTGTTCAGTAAACTTACTGTGTATTTTTTAGCTTTATGTATTTATTTATTACAGTGTACTATTTTGAAGCTGCGTAATTCTAGTCTTAACAAGTTGTTAATACTTGTTTGTTGTTTATATAACACTGTATTTTTTAATTTATAAAAATACCTGTAAGTAATGTAAAATTACCTTTGTGTACTTATGTCAAAAAGTAAGCTAAAATTTTATTCAATAAAAACTGAACGCGGGGGTGATTGTGTTTAACGGGGAACCGGTTTTGTAGCTCTAAACTCCTTTCGAGTAAGCTCGGTTTCCCTTTGAGCATTCCGTTAATAACTCTCACATAGTTTCAAAGTGCAATCAGAACCATTATTATGATTTTAAATTATTTATTTAATTCGACCTTAATTTTTAAAAAAGGGAAGAAATAATAATTACTTTGGAACTTTTTTTTTTTTCATTTTACAAAATAAATTGAGCAATGTGGATTTCTATATTAGTTACACTTTCACCAAATGCTTGCTTGCTGGATTATTATTTCGTGAAAATTCAGAGAAGTGTTACATGTTTTTATAGACAAATTAATTTTGGTAATCAAACTTGCTATCACCACTGTATGATTCAATTTATAAGTACAAAGAACTTTCTTAACCAATAGAAATAAAACTTTTTTACTTTAGTTAGTCGCCACAGTAGCTTAGTTGCCATGGCCATGGACTCGTGGCCGGCTTGTAATTAGTTCGAGCCCCAGTGCTACCAAAGATCCACCGTGTAGAGAGGCAAATGCACATTAAAGGCCAATGTTCTTCCCTTTGGGCTAGTAGTTAGAAGAGGGGTCGTCCTCGTATTTTGAATGAGGCTCAAAATTACGAGGTCTATCTTCAATGACCCTCGTGTTGCTGTGTAGGGAAAAGTAATTATAACCCTCACTCTCACTCGTAACAATAATAACCATATATCCCTATCAAAATGTGGCGAGTTTCGTCGAAATTAAGAAAATTCTCTCTTTATCTTTTTTTTTTTTTTTATTATTTTAGGAATAAAGTAAAGCATAAAATTAAAAGTTTTGATTAAATTCACCATTAAAAAACTTTTTAAGCGAATCTGTTGTGAAAAGTATTTATTTAAATTTAGATTTTAACCACACATACACACACGGGTTTTTCCAATTATAACTAAATTTTTTTATCTCGGAATATAATTTTAATGATAGCTTAATATTGAAACTTCTTAAAAATGATTTTAAAAAAGCCCAACTGTAGATTTACTTACTGTGAGAAAATGCCTAAATATTTTTTAGTTTAGGTAGAAGGTAATTAAATAGGGATTATACAAGTCCATTTTTTAGATAAAAATGTATTGCTCTTTAGCATTTTCCAAATTATATATATATGTATTCAATCAAATCAGCATAAATAATATTAAACTTTATTAGAATTTTCCGAAGTTTAATAAGTTTCATTGTTAACTTTGAATAGAAAATTATGATTCAAACAGCAAGGAAATATTAACAACTTTTACACCATTAAAATGATACTTTATTGTGTGTGTGTGAATCTTTTTAAAAGAGTTACAATTAAAAGTTCATTCATCATTTTACATAATTTATATATGGCAATAAAAATTTCTTTTAATATATATTCTCTCTCGTTTCATTCTTCTTTTTTGTAAGCATTGATTTTTTTTCTAAATACTCTATATAAAAAAATTTTTTGTAAAACAAAATGCTTTTTTCTCCTCTTTTCTCTCATTTTTTAAAAATTTTATTCGAAAAGTACGAATTTTGTTTCCTGTGTTAACCTCTTTTTGAACTGAAATTTGAAAAAGTACATCTCTTCTAAATTATTTCTCTAATGCAATTCATCGAGATTATTTTTTAAAAAAATTACGAATTTCGCCTTATTCTACGCTAATTATAATTAAAAGGATTTTTTTGTAAAATTTGATCTGCTTATATTTTTAAAAAACTTTATGTTAGACCACAATTTAAAATGCTAGTCTTAAATCAAACAATTGCATTTTTAGCTGGACTAAGAATTGAATCCGCGACTCTGTAGAAGTGACATGTGGGTTGCAAGTTTGCAATTATGACCATTCGGCTACAACGGAAGGTTCGTGGACCTTCAGTTCAATGGCCATTATGTTATCATGACCCATTTCAGTTTGTTTCGGGTTGATTGATTGTTTTTTAATGTATAAAGAATCAACGCCAGGGTTATTGTTTACAAATCTCCTGAATTTGAACAGAGGTCAAATGATGAGGACGATGCAGCCCTACCAAATTCAACAGCTTGTCGCTGAAACGGCATATGAGCTAATACTCCACGTTTTAAACTTTTACTCCACACCTATTTGAGGATTCAGATTGTCTGGAGATTTTTTTCCAAAGCTCTCTTCAATTCGAAACTTCTGAACTTCTTGTCCAATAATTCATTACTAAGTGTATAGAATCATTATTCTCAGAAAAAGTCTAATTTCTTGGTCTCTACAATGTCATTAACGATGAATAACTGATGAACTCCTACTGTATAACTTATTAAAATGCGTTTTAAAGTTACAGGAACTACGAAATTTTAGATCATTTTGCGCACAATCAAATAGTAAAGAGAAAGCAGAGAGAAAAAACGCGCATGCACACAAAACAGGAAAAAATAGATACTTATAGAATTTGTCAATTTATTTGATACTGTTCTCAGACAGGAAAGAAGAATTATTTAGTCTCGACTAGACGATAATAAATCTCCCACGAATTCCAAGAAGATACTAATAGTCTTTCATCATACCCTTTGCCAGATCATCATCTTGCGAATGTTTAAAAAATATATAGCTTTTCTTTTTCCAGTTCTACTTCTAACAAATCCAAGAAAAATCCCAGTTACAGGTTAAACCTTCCATTTTATGTAGATAATCCCTTCTAAAATCAGACAGTGACACCATCATCACTTGACCGGATTAAAAATTACCAGGTCCTTTACTAATAGCCAGGGGTGCGTAGCTACCACCGTATCAACCATATCAATGATACGGGGCCCCAATCCTTAGAGACCCCAAAATGCGTAAGAAAAAGATCATTAAATGTTAAGGGGCCTCAAAAGAGAACCCACAAGACATTTAGATACAGAACCCACTCAGGACTAGGTATGCCAGTGCAAATAGCCCCCGTGTAGCTTCAAAGTACGACGTGCTAAGTACACTCATGGACAAAAAAATTAGCGCACCAAAAAAGGAGTCGTCAAAATGAAACGAAATTTTACATACGTAATGACTACTTTGATGTAAGTAAATGATTAGAAAATCAAAGAAAAAGGATCCTTTATATATATTTCAGAGGAAAAAGTAAAAGAACGGAAGATTTAATACCCTGTTGAACCCGCTCTAGCGCGAATGCACGATACGATACGATGGGGCATTGAGGCATACAAGTTCTGTATGATGTCTTGAGACATTTCGTTCCATATTTGCTGTAACCTTGCCTCTAGTTCGTTCAAACTCGTGGGATGCCCAACTTGCCATCCCAAATGATCCCAGATATGCTCGATTGGAGACAAATCTGGGGATCAGGCAGGCCAAGGAAGGGCACTAACAGTGTGGAGATAGTCTTGTGAGACCCTAAATAGTCTAAATGGAGACCCTTGCCGTGTGAAGCCGAGAATTGTCTTGTTGAAAAATGGCTCCTGGGATCCGTTGCATAAGTGGCAACACATGTGGTTGCAGGATGTCATGGGCATACCGCTGGACTGTCGTGGTGCCACGGATGAATATTAGGGATGACCGTGTATTGTAGGCAATGGCATCTCATACCATCACACCAGCTGTGGGAGTGGTGTGTCGCTGTAAAGGTAAGGCAGGATTGAGGCGTTCACCACGGAGTCGCCATTTAGCATTAACTCCATGAATACATTTTTTTACTGGTTAGAATAAAAATTGTCATTTGATTTAATTGACGTTGCCCCCTGAAGCTACACAAAGACTATTGATGACAGACCTCGAAATTTTGAACCTTAGTCAAATAACGAGTATGTCACCTGAACTAGCACCCTACTGTCTAAACTTTCACACCACGCCAACCGAATGACTTTGATTCTCAACAGATTTAACATGCATGAGAATTTCTACAGGGTGGGTATTTAGAGGAACCAAGACTCGAACGCATGACTCGGTAGTAACAACATCAGTGACGAGATCGAGACCATGACCCTTCGGCTCTATCTTCATAACAAATTTCATATACATTTTAGAGGATTGCGGAGCACAAAATTTATTGAGAAGGAAATTCTTTCAATACTAACGGACGTATTAGTAAGGTCAAACAAAAACATGTTTTTTAAGTCTAAAATAATATGTTTTTTAAGTTTAATAATGCAATGCAAAGACTAATTTTTATATTATTAATTAAATATTTTATTTAAAAAATAATAAGTATACAAAAGGTAAGTGTGAATCAAATTCCCTTTAACTTGATAACTTTGCGATGTTTGAATTGGGTCTTCTTTTTGAATCATGATTCCATTAATGACTGTCATTCAAAAAAGAACACGCAGATAACTGTTAACAGATCTAGTAATTTTGAGCCCTTGTCAAGTGACGAGGACAACATCTGAGTTGTAACTCTTCTCTAAACTTCCACACCACATCAACGGAAAGAAAATGATCCTATACATATTTAACGTGCACCAGTACCTCTACACGACAGGTCTTCAGTAATACTAGGCTCGAACTCATGATACGAGCTCGTGAACGACTCTACAGAAACAACACTAGCCACGAGTTAGCGAGCATGACTACTCGACTATCATGACTGAGTTTTCAAAAGGGCAGAAACTTTGTTTCGATGTGTTAAGTTGCCATCTTAAGTCCCACTCGAATCCCGCTTTAGCCTAGTGCTCAAGGTGTCATGAGTTCGAGTCTAGTACTGCTCAAGACCCGCAGTGCAGAGAAGGCTGATGCAAGTTAAATATGTCAAGGCTCAAACGTCCTCCCGTTCATGTGGCGTAGAAGTTAGGAAAGAGGGGTGCTATTTCTGATGCCGTCCTCGTCACCAGTGCCGGATTACTCATTAAGCGGAGTGGACAATTGCATGAGCCGTCCTCATCACCAGTACCGGATTACTCATTAAGCGGAGTGAACAATTTCATGAGCCGTCCTCGTCACCAGTGCCGGATTACTCATTAAGCGGAGTGAACAATTTCATGAGCCGTCCTCGTCACCAGTGCCGGATTACTCATTAAGCGGAGTGGACAATTGCATGAGCTTTAGGAGTAGCATATTGCGTAATAAAATTACTAGGCTACAGCGCCTCGAGAATTGGACTGCCTAGGGGTCGAATCATTTAATCCAAAACTGCTCGTCACTTGACCATGGCTCAAAATTGCGAGGTCCGTCGCCAATAGCCCTTCGGGCAGCTTTAGATTATGACGTAAATGTAACACTCCTTCACGAAATCTCATCGCTTGACCATCGATAAAAAAATAGGTGTTTTTGTCCATAAGCAGTAGTGCGATATTATTAAGGAAACTAAGTTAAATTTAAAAGATAAAATACATTTTTCACAACTAAACATTACATTTATTATTATTTAAAAACATTTTATCGAATGATTCCACTTTTTTCATTCTGATAATTCTTATCGAATAAAGTTTTTTTATTTTTCCAGAATCAGAATCTAGACTTGAAATGCGATACATAAGGAAATCAATCAATGAATAACAAAATTTGTTTTCATACATGCGCTTGTCAATATCTAACCTTCAAACTCTATCTGTGTTGCTAGAAAATCCACATTATCTTATCAAACAAAAAAAGAGTACATAGTGAAACTAATGTTTGTAGACATCAAAATAAAATATGCGCATTAAATTTAGATCAGTGCGCTGTTTTTATCATCAAAAGAAGCATTGAAGTAAACCTGTTTCCGCGTAGGATTTCGGATTTATTAATCCACGATAGTTTTCATTGTTGGATTTTAAGTGTTGATTTATTGATAATATTAAATTAAAATTTAATAAAACTTTACGGTAATTTATTGGAAATTATGCAAAGGTTTTATGATTCGAGAAACTCACTTTTTACAAGTACAGACGAACAAATTCGTCAAAAATACAACAATGATGGATTTTCCAGGTCAGTACGCCTTTTTAAGAATCTTCTTTTACGCATCCGTTAAGTTTTAGTTTTAAAGTTGATGAGAAAAAGTTTATTATAGAATAATTATCTCAATGTAGAATAACCTTATGAATTTGATGTAAGTTTCTGTTTAAGGTTGTTGCTGTATATTTCAAAGAAATAACAAATATATAGAAAAAATATGCATTTAAATTAAAGGAAGATATTTTTGCTAATAATATTAATTAATTAAACCTTCAGAATAGCTATTTAAGTGTCATATATTGCTACACCTCGTTTCGTTTCTGGAATTTCTGTTCATTCATGGTTTTTATTTTATATTTGCAATAAACATTATTTAAGAATGTGTAATAGGTTAATCAGAAGAATAATATAGATTACATACTGTGGAAAATAATCTGGATTATTTGGGAATTAACTTTGAATATGAGGGGAGGGAGTCCTGAAGATTCTTCTGTGGTTTCATGTTAGTGAAGTATAAAATCGGGAGTTGTGTCGCTTTACCGAAACTTGAAATTACTAGGGCTATTATCAATAATTCACTCTTTCTCTATGTAATCTAGTACTACATTCACATTATGTATAGTACTACGTCAATAAAAGGAATTTTAAAAAAATTCTAAATTTTAGGTGTATTATAATTCATTAATTAATATTTCCTTAAATTATATCTTCAATTTGGTTGAATTTAAGCAAAGGCACATTTTCTAAAAACTTTTTTTTTCAGTATTATATCAAATTTGTGGCGTTCTTCTATGTGATAGCTACAACTATTCAATATTACATATATATGTTTTAGATTAAATATTAGAAAATATATAATAATTGCATTTGATCTATCAAATTTTTTCGAATATTTCCATCATTTGCGTGTTTTGTTATTATAGGTACAGACGGAAAAGTTCGGTGAAAAATCCTCATCTGGAAGAAATGAAGGAAGATGTCTTGTATCATTTAGGATTAACGACTTTAAATGATGATTTGAGAATAATGTTTGGTGATGTAAAAGTGTGTACTTTTTTAAATTTATGTATATAGTTTGACATATAATAAAGTTAACATAAATTATATTTAAGTGGATACCCAATTTGACATGCATGTTTTTAATTTGATCCATCTTCAGACTCATGAGGCATATAGTCTTTTCTGAAATCAAACATGTTATTGGTAACTATTTCTAATATTTAAAATTTCAAATGTTTTTATCGAAGAATAATAACGACAAAATGAATCATATTTAATATGTAGTTTCTTACTTTTTCACTAATAACTGAAAATAATTGATTAAATTTTTATTAAGCTTCTCACATGATTTTCTTATTACAAAGGTAAGGACTGTATTTTGAAAATATATTTAAATATAGTGTAATACAGAAAAAAAATGTTTCTTAGCAAAAGCTTCATAGCAAATAGTTTTTCCATAAATGTTAACACTCCTAATGCAAATTTTATTCCTTGTAAGGTTTCAGACTTTAAAGTGGAGAATAGCTTATTATTCTCTGAAAGTCTTAACACACATAAAGTACTAATGCATTAATTATGTTGCAAAGGTCTAAGAAAACTACCGCATTCCTTATATTATCCTAAAATCAACAACTGCTAATTTTACAAATTTCTATGCATATCCGTTTCCATTCCAGTTCGTGTGCGTTGGTGGAATTCCAGAAAGAATGAAAGATTTTGCCGAATATGTCAACAACATATTAAACCTTAGCTGTTCAAATAATGAAATAAAAAACATTTCAAAATCATCTCGATATTCAATGTTCAAAACTGGTCCTGTTTTATGCGTTAGTGTAAGTGTTTTAAACTCCTTCATTCTAAGACATATTTGCAATAAATTAATACTGTTTATGAATTAACTGGTATTGAATTAATAATTTTAGCATGGTATTGGATCCCCCTCCATTTCTATTGTTCTTCATGAAATCATGAAACTTTTGCATCATGCTGGAGCAGAGGATCCGGTTTTTCTCCGCATTGGCACATCTGGAGGATTGGGTAAGTTAACATTCTCTTTGTAAATAACATAAAGGATTTATAAAGACTGTTCGTGCAATGGAAAAGGTGAAAATGAACAAAACAAGGTCATTTCATGCGATGATATTTAAAGAAATGCCAAACTCAGACATATGAAGCATCAACAGTCTTTCTGAATAATTCAATTCTAAGAAACTTTTCTATAAGAAGTATTTATTACATTTTACGTAGCGTATGCTATTTTCTAAAATAGTAGCTTTAATCACTATCCATAAGTTGATTTATAAAGTTAAATGTATCCTTATTACATGAAGTAATATTATGTAAGTAGAATAATATAAATTATATTTTTTAAAAAATAAAAAAATACATTTTCAAAATTTTTTAAAAAATTTCAATATTTTTAAGTATTTTGAAATACAAAAGATATATTATTCTTAAATGATGTAGCGTTTAAAGAGTATGATGCATTTTATAATTCTATAAAGTTTTATACATCAGATCTTTATACTATTTTAGAAAATAGCGAGCGCAACGCAAAAATTACTTATTACGGAATTTTCATATGCTTATAATTTTTTAAATTATGATTATATTTTAAACATTTTATACTTTTCTGAAGCCCCATTCATTTATAAATAATGTGTAAAAGATTCGAATTATTTAATTTAAATTTAAAAGAATTATACCTGTTTGAAAATTCTTTATATTTTCAGCCCTCTAGAGAAATTTAACACCCATGAGACTCCTTAAATATGTCAAGGCTCAAACATCCTCTCGTTGGTGTGGTGTGGGAGGTAGTGATGCCAGCTAAGGTGTCGTCCTCGTCACTTGACCATGGTTCAAAATTACGATATCCTTCGCCAAAAGCCTTCGAGTAGCTAAATAGTGCGGCGCTCTTTTCACTCACTCACTCACCCAAACAGAGTATTGTTGCCGTCGTCTTGAACTTCTGGTCAGCGTTGTTTCTATCGAGTTGTGATTTTGAGTTCTGGTGCCACTGAAGACTTTCCGTGAAGAAGGTCTGAGGCACATAAATCCGTTGAGATTTAAAGTCCTTACGTTGCGTGCTGAAAAAGGGGGGCTACCAGCTCAGGTGTCTTCCTTGTCACTTGACCGAGGTTCCAAATTATGAGGGCCGTCAAGCGCTGAGCTTCAAAGTGCGACGTTAATGAAAAATCAATTCCTAGCCAATAAGTCATGTCGAATATCGGGAATTCCTTAAATTAAATTCATATTGATCTCAAATCCCGCAAGTGAGCTAGTGTTGCTTAGAGCTTCCTTCTCGCTTAACTGTCTAGAAATTGTATTACCTAATTATTTCTCGCACACCCTATTAGAGCTTAATGGTTCTGGTTTCAAAAATAAGGAAGGGTAATTAATTCAATTTGCTTTGTTTTTAAAAGATCATAAAAATTAGCTTCTAAAAAAGCATTTTTAAAAAACCACCGAAAAATTTAAATTCTTAGTTGTAATTAGAAAAATATTAAACCGAATCAAAAAAAAAAATTCATTTCAAGACGTAGATCACCTGATAAATAACACGAGAAAAAAATCTTTCCACCCATTGAAATTCTCGCACGAGAATAAAGATAAGTAAATGAAGGTTAAGCAAATATTATCAAAATTGTGTTTTTGGTGCAAGAGATTAGATATTGGGCTACTAATGCCAGAACGTGAATAACCCGAGTAACTTTTTATGAAGCATGCGTTAATCCTAATTAGGTAACCGAATAGGCCTAGTCTTGAACTCATGGTTAGTGTTTTTTCTATGGAATCGTGTGTTCGAGTTCTGATACGACGAAAGACCCATTATGTAGAGGGGTTGAAAGACACTAAATGTGTCGAGGCTGAAAGAGAGTTTACTTTGGCGTGGCGTGAAAGTTCGGAAAGTGGAGGGGCAGTTCGAGTACCGTTTCGTAACCGAGGTTCAAAATTACGAGGTCCGTTGCCAATAGCATTTCCTGTAGCTTCGAAATACGACGTTAATATATAATCAACTTAAGAGAAAAAGGCATAACTAACGGAAAAGCTGATGAAGGAATACGTGGTTTGGACATATACAATTCTATTGATTATGCCATTTGTGCTTTGCTTGCAAAACGTATCAACATGTCTCAATAAACATAATTCTGGGTTCAGTTCCGAAATAAAAAAAATTCTAAGTGGCGATGTTCTTTGAAAACGTTGATGCTTAAGAACGTGTGTTAATCATAGTAACATTAAAGTTTATGAATAAAAATTGTAATTCAGTAGTTTTTAAATTGTGTGTATGTATATATAGAAGTAATGATCTTTTTCAGATACCTATGCCCTCTTCTGTTCTTTATTTACTATTTCACTTACTTACTACTGAATCATTTTTTCATAATAGATTTCAATGCATCCTCGTAAAAAATAATTGCAAAACATTTAGCTCGAACATGTATTCAATGATTTATTGTTAGCAACATTCTTGTCATTAGTCTAGGGAATAGGAACTGAAGAAAAATCAAGTATTCTGTAGAAACGATGGCTTAGGAATAAAAATTATATTCTACTAAAAGATTCTACACAATTCTACGAAAATGCGGAGTATTCTAAATTCCAGTTATTGGGGGGGGGGAATATAATGGGTTTATTATTTCCCCATCATTTCTCAAGTAATATTGCTATTAACAAAGTAGAACTTATTCATATAATGTTTAACGTAAGATCTATTTTCGAAACTTAATTCTGAAAAACATATTTTAATGGAATTTTCAGAATTTGCTAAGTACTCGAGAGTACATTTACGTAATTTACTTGGAGCAAAATATGTTTCTAAATATATTTTGAGTAATTATTAGAAGCCTTTGTTTTGCAACCGCGTAAGTGAACATTATCTATTACTTTGAACGACAAATAAAATTTAGCTACGTAGAAATAAGAAATTCAAGGTATACATTAAAATATATAAATAGGGAACAATTGTATCAGAGTTTTTTTTAAGGAATTTTTTAAATATGGCATTGAAATGGCTTTAATGAAAAAAGTCTTCTATAAAGAAATTTATAATTCTATTTTTTTTTATAGTGACATATTTTGAAGGGAAAAATAGGTTAAGATATTGAGTGAGTGAGCGTTATATTAACGTCGCCCTACAAAGCTGCATAAGGGTTATTGACGACGGTCCTCGTAATTTTGAACCATGGTTAAGTGACGAAGATGACACTTGAGCTGGCATCCCATCTCCTAACTTTCACACCACACGAAAAAAAGGACTTTGAGCCTAGATGGATATAACGTGCAACGGCCCCCCACTACACAGCGGGTCTTCAGCGGCACTAGGCTCGAACTCATGACACGCTTGCCACAAGTCTACGACCTTGAACACTAGGCTACTGTAGCTACTAAAGGTATTCGTTGAAACTTACATTTTATTTCCCCTAATTTTGTCAAATAGTTTTCAAATTTCCTCAGGAAAAAATTTTCTTTAATTATTTCTTTTAAGCTGAAAGTTGTAAATCTCTTTATGAATTAAAAAAAACTACTGAGCCCTGAGTCTTACAAATCTTTATTATAACCTATAAACATTTATTCAGAAGTCAATGAAAAATAATTGAAATCTTTTTAATGCATATTAAGAAGCAATGAAGAAATGAATTGAATGTCGTAACTTTTCATAGATCAGTTCACAACTTTGATTCATTTTTATCAAAAATTTAGAAGGAAATTTAAGAAAAAAAATGAATCAAAATTTCACCTTTCTGTCACATGAATAAGGTCAGTTATGTACCAAAATCTTTTTTTAACACGTTTTTATAAGTTTCGCTTGCATGTAACGGAATCTGAACTCGATTTTTACCCATTTTAAGGTATCCGAACACGTTGAAAATGACCAAATTCGGACAAGACCGATACTTTTGTTTTCTATTTTATTTAATACATCTATATTTTGGCTTTACAAAACATACTTTGTTTTGATTCTATGCTTCTTAGAGGCCAAGTTACAATCAATTTTATTAAGTTAGAAAAACCGGAAGTGGGTCTTTGATCTACCAGAAGTGGGCATTTAAATTGTTCGAAATTTATCATGGCGAGTCTGATCACACAAAATATTACAATTGTATTTCTATAAAACTTTTTGCACCTGATATTTATGCTATTTTCTAGAGAATGTACTAAAATATTTCTTATAGTATGAATATTATTTGAGTTAGGGCATGTGTGTTATTTAAATAATGGTCTCATAAAGGCGGTATTTTTCATATAACGTTTACTCAATCATCTCTAAAAGTTTCAAATTTTAATAAAACATTAAAATTTTAGTACATTCTCTAGATAAATGCCTCTAGATTGTTTTGGTAATTCTTTTACTAATATAAGTTTATTTCTTTTTTCTCTAATTGATTTGAAGTTTTACAAAAATATTGCTAAAATTTCACATATAATTGTGATTTTTAGGAAATTCTGGCAATTTAATTTAAATATTGTTGATTAAATATTAGTATTTATTGGTATTGAATCCTAAAAATGTGTTATCTCCTCCCTCTCTTTATGTATCCTGTGTGTCTCTTGTGTGTTTAAATATGTTATTTTGTCAAAAAGTACTCTGAACGAGTTCGGATACCTAAAAAGGTCAGATTAATTCGAAATTTTGCACACTTGTCAAGGACCAATGACAATACAATAATTTCATAATTTTGTTCCATTGTCCTGATCAGGATCATCAGCAATAACTATTTCCAGTTTTGGCGACTAATTTTATATTTGGCAACTAAAAGATTAAGGTACAACCTTGAAGCGAAAACGTGTGGCCGCGGTAGCCGAGTGGTATTGGTATCGGAACGTGGCTTGCTTTGTCATGGGTTCGAGCCCAGTACCACTAAAGACCCGCCGTGTAGGGCAGCGATGCACGTTAAATCTGTCGAGAGCTGAAACGTCCTCCCGTTGGTGTGGTGTGGTAGTTAGGAGAGGGGGGGTGCCAGCTCAGGTGTCGTCCACGTCACTTGACCATGGTTCAAAATTACGTGGACCGTCGCCAAAAGCCCTCGAGTAGCTGAACAGTGCGACGTTAATATTCAATTAATTAATTAATTAATGAAGCGAAAACGTTTAACGTTAATACAAATACAACAAACCAAAACAAACAAAGTGTTCTTTATGCGAAAAAGGGAAGAGTGCGTCAGCAATTTCTTACCATAATATAAACAATTGCCCAGTTTTTCTGAAAATGGAAATAAGACTCAAGAATAGGAAAGAAAAAAATAATTTGTTTTTATTGCTGAACTCATAGTCTGTTTTTCTATATTTTCTTGTCGGATCTGAGGAATGAAACACCATTCATTGCTTTATTTTACCAAAGCAGCTGAGAATTGATTCAGAAGTCACCAGGTTAAAAATAAATTCTCACAGACTCTTCTATTTAAAACGTGTACTTTTATGTCTAATGCTAATGCAAGTTTCAGAGAGATTATTGAGCTCTTTTTAGTAAAAAATAGCTTTGACTTTAACACCTTCTTCCACAAGAAATATTTCAAACTTAGCTCTCACAGATTTCCTTCAATTTGCGGATCCTACATTTTGCAAACGAAGCCGTATCTACGCATTGATAGGATGCCTATGGGTAATCCAGATTCTAAAAAATGATGCATTTAAGATTAATTCATCAATGAATAAATTATAGTTTTAAAAAAAATTTTAAAAACACGCTTTTGTTGTAGATCGAACTAAAAAATGAAAAATGAGTTACAGTTTAAAAAACTAAAAAAAAATGAACTAAAATGCAAAAAAATAATTCTTCATATAAGTATGTAATGATTAACGAAAAAATTAATGTCATTGTGGCAAAAGCGTGTGTGGGGACTTAGTACTACATTTTTACACTATAACTCAGCATTTTGGATAAGAACTAGCAACAAAATATAATTGATATCGAGCACCCCACGTTTTTACCCCAATGACATTTTCGTTAATCATTACATTCTTATATTAAGAATTATTTTTTATATTTTTGTTCAATTAACGATAAAAGAGTGTTTTCTTGGGGTTATTTTTTAAACTAATTTATTACTTGGTATATTCGTTCCTTAGAAAACCGTGCAAAAAAAGAACGTGTGGAAAAATACAGGCAATATATGGTAAATTTGGTGATATGTTCCCCAATTTTAAAAAATCGCGTTAGAATAAAACAAAAACAATTCATTTCATTACACACAAAAAATAGCGTATAGTGAAAATTAAGTTAATAAATACATGCATACAAACACAACATATAAAAATTCAAATTGAAATTAAGAATAAAACTACTCTTATCAACTATTCATCACCGTTAGATAACAAGCGTGCACGCGCGCTTATTACGAAAGGGATCAAAAATGCTATCATCAGTAGATGTGTGAGATTGTCTAGCGCACACACACAACTTCGCTCCACAGAATTCACAATTACTACAATATTACCTTTTTAATAGTAAAAAATTATCATCAACCCTTATTGTACTGGAATTTTCGCCTTGGAATTTAAAAAAATGTAATCGGAACATCAACGTTTCGAGCTATATTGAAATTGATTGCACTCCACGGACTGAACATTTGAATACAAAGTATAATTATACTGAAGAGCGGAAGGCTGTGTTCAAGTTCGAATACAACAAAATAAAGAAAAGTTATAAAAATTGGGTATTACCTTCGGAATAAAAACAAAACAAGGCCATGAAGTAAACCAAGTCCCTTACACGCATTTGTGGGCATAACTGACCGTCTTCTGATTACACTGTCAAAATTAGAGTAGGGGGAAAATGGTGCAGAGGGGGATTCGTGCTAGAACAAAAACTTCTTGTAAAAAGGTATATTGGTGAACCGTGTTGTTTCAAAATCTTTTAAAGTAAAGATCGTGTACAAAAAGAGCTGGGTGTATTTGTGACGGACTCACGCGTCTTAATGTCCTTTGGGCCAGAATTAATGGCAACTCTTTTCCAACCAAATCCAAGAAGTGAAGTGTGAATGAAATACACACATATTTTAAATTTCGAAAATCTACAATTATAGAAAAAAATTAAAGCAGTAAAAAACTAAAAGAAAGGAACTAGCTTTTTAAAAAATATCACTTTCACCATATTTTTATGGATAATCCCCCGTAAGAGAATGTTAAAGCACTTTTAATAAGAAATATTAAATACCGGAATAAATTATTGCAAATCCATTGAAAAAAAGCCCTACATTTTATAATCTTATAATATCTGAGAACTGCATAAGAGGGACTGCATTTTGAGAACAAGTTTGAGTAAAATAGTTATTAAGTTGTGTACAATTTTCCTTTTAATATTTTCTCAAACTGAAGAATAGTTACTATCTTTAAACATTACGAATTCCAATCGTGTAGCATTAGTCCCATCTATGGATGATAGAATTAACTAGCAATGGAATAAAATGGATCTGCACGACGAACGTTATGACTCATAGCACACTGTTTTCTTAACCCTTAACTTCGCACTGTTGCATTTCTGCAGCATATGATTTATTTTTATTTAACAGACAATTTTTTTAATTACCTACAAATCACTTACCTGAAAACAAAAAAGATTACTGCAACGAAATACATGCTAATTTTTTCACTAGAAGGAAGTACATTTTTTCCAGAAATCACAACAATTATAAAAATCTGATGCCTCAAGAGCTGTGTTTTTGCTATAAAAAGAACCATTATATTTTATGCTTCCTCTTGTTTATTGACGAAATAAATTACCAGGTAAGAAATTTAAACATTTTATGATGAATAATAAAATCCTCATGCAAAAAAAAAAAACGTTTTGTAATTTACAGCTCTGCTGCGCAATGTTGCACTTCTGCAACAAACAAAAAAATGACAGAAATTCAATTTAATAACAGCTTAATTTTTTTATACACAGTTTTCCCTTTTATTATTATTTGAGAACTAGCTAATATAATTTTTTCATAGAAATTTAAAAAATTGCGAAGTTAAGGGTTAAATCAGTGGTATTTAAACTTTTCGGCAGCGCGAACTTAGTTGTGATATTTTTTTTCCCATGTTTTGTCGGTGATGTGTATTGAGTATTTGTATTTGATTAATTTTCCCTTTGGGATCGCGATTTAGAAATGGAATTACAGTGTCTTAGATAAATATTTTTAAGGTTCATAATGTTTACGATAAGACAAACTATTGATTAGCTATATATTTTTTGTTATTTTGGAATATTCCTTAATTTCGACACATTTCCCAGAGACTGCTACCATGATTCATGATATTAATGACCGTTATTTTGGTTTAATAGATTAGTTTTATCGCTGTTTATATGCAAACATTGTGGTATGCAGACTGAAATTCATGATTCGTTTGTAAATTTGAGCTTATTTCTATTGCTGCTCATTAAATTTAACCCTTAACTTCACAATTTTTTAAGTGGCCGTTGTAGCCGAGTGGTATAGGTATCGGATCGTGGCTTGCCTTGTCACGAGTTCGAGCCCAGTACCACTAAAGACCCGTCGTGTGGATCAGCGATGCGCGTTACATCTGTCGAGAGTTGAAATGTCCACCGTTGGTGTGGTGTGGTAGTTAGAAGAGGGGGGTGCCAACTCAGATGTCCTACACGTCACTTGACCATGGTTCAAAATTACGTGGTCCGTCGCCAAAAGCCCTCATGTAGCTGAACAGTGCGAAGTTAATATTCAATCAATCAATCAATCGAATTTTTTAAATTTCTGTGAAAAAATTATGTCAGCTAGTTTTCAAGTAATAATAAAAGGGAAAATATGAAAAAATTAAGCAGTTTTAAATTGAATTTCAGTCATTTTCTTGTTTGTTGCAAAAGTGCAACATTGCGCAGTAGTGCTGTAAATTACAAAACTTTCTCTTATATGAGGATTTTATTATTCGTCATAAAATGTTTAAATTTTTTACCTGGTAATTTATTTTGTCAATAAACAAGAGGAAGCATAAAATATAATGGTTCTTTTTATACCCAAAACACAGCTCTTGAGGCATCAGATTTTTATAATTGTTATTTCTGGAAAAAATGTACTTTCATCTAGAGTGACAAAATTAGCATGTATTTCGTTGCAGTAATCCTTTTTTCTCAGATAAGTGATTTGTAGGTAATTAAAAAACTATTGAGTCTGTTAAATTAAAATAAATCATATGTTGCAGAAATGCAACAGTGCGAAGTTAAGGGTTAAGACCTTATCTCCTTTTATTAAAGTTCAAAAAGGGAGACTTCTCTCCCTCGCAATCTAACCATAATTCCGTCGATAATATGTTAATATTGTGTTAATTAAATTAATATAATTATTTTTTAGCAATGGAAAGATTTGTTCATGTGTAATTTTATTTTGATAAAATCATTCACAAGGAAAAATAATGCAAATGATCTATTTTACTCTTTTGAGCTTTTGAGAAGGTAAAGAGGTATTGTAAATATGGGAAAGCAATCCCACATACAAAACGTATTTTTTTAAATATTCCAGACATTACCATAGTCCAGAGTCATTAACGTCGTTACACATTAAGTAGAACAAATATTCCCGTATCTCTCCTTCTAAATGTATCCTTTGGTCGCAGTCGCTAAGTTGCTTTTGTCATGAACTCGTGGCGGGCATTATTTCTGTTGAGTCATTTGTTCGAATTTTAGAGCCTCAAAAGACAATGAGGAAGGACTGATGGACTCTAAATTTCTCGAAGCTGTAAGTCTTAACATCAGCGTGGCGCAGAAATTATTAATAATTCTTTAAAAATAATATAATTTAAAAATAATTTTCAAAAATGTAATTTTAAGATTTAAAATACTCAACTCAGTGGCGCGACATCCCATGAGGGACAAGATCTACTGTGCAAAACTCAGTATACGCGACCTTGGGCCCTGAGGTGCATGAGCAGATGTTCCGGTCACGTGGTCAGTCAGCCTCGAAAACCCCCAGTGTTAAGTTCCCAAGGAAACTTGGTACTCATTTCATCCACCCATTGAAGGTATGAAAGGCTGAGTCAATCTCTTGCCCAGCCCGGGATTTGAACCCCGGACTTGTGGTGGGAAAGCGCGATGCACTAACCACTTAGCCACTGAACTTCTAAAACAATTAAATAATATTATTTAAAATAATATTTGATATTATATATATATAATTTAAAACTATTATATAAATAATTTTTTTTTTTACCATGGAGCTCTCAAGTTGCCCCAGCGCAACATTATATGTAACACAAATGACAACACATACCAAATATATACAGTTGACAAAATGATTATTCGTGCACCACTTTTTTCTTCGTTTTTGATGAAATAAATACCCATATTTTAGTTGCGAATTAATCTTGCATTTCTTTAATTCATCTAATTGTTGTATGAAAATTATTTTTCGTTTTAAGTGTAAAAGTAAATTGTAACCTGGAAAAGTGTGAAAAATCGTTGCAAAAAGTGTATTTGTACAGAATTCTTTTGGTGTAAGTATGGCAAAAATTTTGAATAAACTTTTTAGATTTAACTTAGTTTTTCATACGTTTTTCTTAGTTTATCAATAATATTTAAAAAGTTTCAGAATATATATTTAAATTTACAGACATAATCTTGAAAATGGCTCCTAAAACCAAAGAACTTTCTTTAGATATGAGAAAAGATATTACAGAGCTCCATAAAGAGGGAAAATCTTTCCGGGAAATAGGAAAAATTTTAAAACTGTCATTTACAAACGTTGGTTACGTCCTGAAAATGTATTTAGAGACCGACAGTGTTGAAAATAAGCCCAGACCTGGTGTACCGAGTAAATTGACTTCCAGAGCTAAGCGAATGATTGTAAAGTCAGCAACAAATAAACCAATGTCATCAGCTCAAAATATTGCCAATGAGCTTCTGTCATGTAACGTTGCAGTGTCTGCTCAAACAGTCAGAAATATACTGCACAGCGCTGGTCTGAAAGCCAGAACTCCCAGAAAGAAACCTTATATTAGTGAAGTAAACAGGAAAAGACGTCTAGAGTTTGCCATGAAGTACAAAAATAATTCCATGGATTTTTGGAAAAAAGTTATTTTTTCTGATGGTAGCAAGTTTGAGATTTTTACACCACCAAGTATTCGAAAAAAATTTGGAGAAAAAATAAAACACCTCTTGAACCCAAAAATGTACTTCCCATTTTAAAATACGGTGGCGAAAATGTTATGGTGTGGAGATGTGTAGCTCATAATGGAGCGGGGTAACTTAGGATTTATTGATAATAAAATGAATGCTTTAGCTTATATCGATGTGTTGCGGCATAATTTGTTAGATAGTGCTAAGAAATTGAGCTTGGAGAACACTTTTATTTTCCAACAAGACAATGACCCGAAGCACACCGCTATAGTTACTAAGACCTGGTTGCTTCATCATGCTCCAAGGCGACTTGAAACACCTCCACTATCTCCAGATTTTAATCCTATAGAAAAGTTATGGATGCATTTGGACACTGAAGCTCGGAAAAAATGTAACAAGTAAAGAGAACTTAAAAGAAAAACTTCAAGAAGTTTGGAACTCCATTGACACAGAAATCACAAAGAAATTAATTGAGTCAATGCCAAGGCGTATTGAAGCAGTTATAAAAGCCAATGGACTGTTTATAAAGTATTGAAATTTCATTACATTGTTGCATGTTTTGTTAATGCTTACTAAGTAAGTGTAAAAATAATCTTTTGTATAATTTTTTTTAAAAAAAATGCACTTATTTGAAAGAAATGCTTATTTCATTTTTTTATTATGAAAGAATCTTATTTTTTAAAACAATATAAAAATGTATCACAATATCTTTTAATTATATTACTTAATTTATTTTTGAAGAACACACAAAATTTTAAGTGTACAAATAAGCATTTTGCCAACTGTATAACGTTTTTTTTTTAAAGTTAAATATTTAATAATTTAAGACATTTGTTTTTCCAATTATTTTAGAGTGAAATTAATGACAAAGTACCATATTTTTTTTTCACTATTTTTATTTCTGGGAAGCATGCTTTCAAGATTAATTCCTAAGTTCATATTGTTTTTAAGCGTATTCTTATTTCTGGTTCTCTTTTTTCCAGGCATTTCCCCCGGTAGTGTTGTGATCACGAGTGTTAGCGTAAATGGAATGCTTAAGCCTTATCAAGAACTGGTAAGCGAATTTTTTTTCAATTGTGCTTATATTTTACGATAAGAATAACTTCTCTAAGCTGTTTTAAGTTTGACGCTGTCAATAAAGTACTTTCAAAGTTTATTTCAATCACAAGGTCGAATCTCTTAACCGTCATCTGGAAGAAAATTTATCGAGAATTCTTAGAATTATTTCATTTGTTAACCTATTTCATTAGATATTCATTGTAAGCTAAATATTTTTATAGAACTTTTTTTTTATCTAACAAATCGTGTTTCTTCTACCAGCGATCGAAGAATAACTCCCTTGAGTTTGAAAGTTGACAGATGGTGATCTATTATGGTTTTTTATTCATTATGAATTACATTATTCGATTAATTTTATATATTTATTTAACCACGATAGTTTATAATATTAAATTAACACTTTCTCGACTGTGGGAAACATCTGATCTCATTTTAAAAATGGCAGTTGTCTTATTTGACTGTAATTTTATTTATATTTTTTACGTACAATGTCAACATAGAACGTATGCTGAACGCAATTACGTAATAAATGGGTACTTTTAGAGGGGAAAAATGTCAAATGATATAATTGGTGCAAATAAAACATTGGCGGGTTGTACTTTTCTATTATTTCAGTTTATAATTTCCGTTATAGTTTCGTAGAAACTAATTGTATTTTCTCAATGTCTTGTGGGTTTCGGTAAGTTCAATTTTGTGTAATAATGAAGTATACTTGAGCAAATGAAAACAAAATCTTGATATAAACAAATGATTCTGTAGGAATAATTATATTCTGTTACCATAAAAAAATTTTCAAAAACTATGCATTTCTCTGTATTTTTCTTATGGTTTTTATTTATTTTAAGTCTATACAAACTAAAATAAACAGTTACATACTAATATTTACTCTTGCAAATCTTATGATCCTGTAAGGCAGATGTTCTCAAACATTTTTGCCTCATAGACCCTTTACCATGTTCTTTTTTTTTGGTTTGAGGTAGACCCCTGCTTACCTAGTATTGAATTTTTACAAATTAATCAAAAATATCTGTTTCACAGCTAGTATAGAACTGCTTACTTCTAAAGAATTAAATTTCTTACTGTATTGAAATATAGTGTTTAAAACTTCAGAAACACATTAATTAATTAGATTAAAATTTAATTAATACATAAAGTAACTGAAGAACAAACAAATATTTTTAATGGGAAGGATGAATATGGTGCTTCTCTCAATAACAAATTTTTCGACATTTGGTATCACTTTCTTCAGGTATAACCCTAAATCTCCTCTGTTAGTAATAACCATTTTTTGTCACCTTTCTACTTTTTTTTTTGGAGATTGGCAACCGTGTTGAATGAGTGAATATTGGCGTCTCACTATTCAGCTACTCGAGGGCTTTCGGCGATGGACCTCGTAATTTTGAACCATGGTCAAGTGACGACTACGACACCTGAGCTGGCACCCCCTCTCCTAACTTCCACACCAACGGGAGGATGTTTGAGCTTCGACAGATTTAACGTGCATCGCTCCCCTACACGGTGGGTCTTCAGTGGTACTCTGTTCAAACTCATGATACGCCAGTTACGAGTCCGTTATCTTAACCACTAGATTCTAGTCACAGGCAACCTTGTGAAACTCCTCACTAGGAAAGGCAATTAAACACTTTTTCTCCGGATATTCTGTAACAGGTATGGCTTTTTAAAGCCAAAATTGCTTGCATCCGTTTCTGAACTTCCTTAGTGCCTATTCCGGTCAGTTCCTGTTGTAATATGGAATTTTTTTTCCAATATCTCCATATGAATTGATCGTGACTATGGTAATATAAACCGTAGTCACAAAGCCTTCTCAAAACCAGTTTCAAAATCTGAATAAAGGGCATTTAAATGCTGAACGTAGATTAAAACATCCTGACGGATTGTATGTGATAAATTGAGAAAATTAACGACCTCCAATGTTATAATGGTTTAGCTTAATTCTGGAAAGAAACTCTGAAATATATTCCTTAATTTAATAATTTTATGTTGTCAACTTATGCACATAACTTATACAATCACAAATTAACTTCATTAAATTTAGTAAATTGGTTTCCGTGTCTGATTAAATTTTCTTTTAAAATTAAAGTCAAGATCTGGTTTAATGAGAGCCACTGTCATAGACCCCCACCCCCTATTTACACCTCATGGACCCCAAAAATATTTTTTCGCTAACGTGGACCCCTTGCATGTCCTCATAGAACCTTAGGGTTCCATATAGACCACTTTGGGAATCACTGCTGTAAGGGTTAAGGTTCTCAGAAAAAGTTTATCAAGATATATCGAATGAAGAAAGCGCTTTTTATTCCCTTTTCTCAAACTATGCAGTTTCATATTTCATAAAGGGATGCATATATAATTTCGTATTTATTCTAATTCAATCAAAAAACTAAATATGCTTTGAAAAAATTGGGGTTTTACGATTGAATACAAAAATAAAAATATGTTCGTACCGTTATCAATCAACAATTTTTATTTTTGTGATAACTTTAAGTCGTACTAGAAATGTTTATACTTCAAATGAACATATGCCAACTTAAGAAAAAAAATGGTGCGTGGAATTCCACGCGATAGAAGTGAAACTTCTTTGGCGACGTTGCAACTTTGATTATTTGCTCTAATATTCCGAACGGACAGTGTACATGTCTCAATCGCCTAATTTGCATGAAAAGAATTCGTGGCGAATTGAGTATTTCTGATACCAAATCCAAAGTAGGAAGATATGCTGGAATTTCTGGGTGTACAAAACTATTATATTTTGATAAATTTTATATGCTTTTCCTACTTAAACTTTGTCGGCAATTGTAACTTTCTTTAATGTCTTCTAAATTAATTTCCAGTAAAATATTTTTCTGCTCAGCAACAGGCGTTCTCAAATCATCTCTAAACCATAATCTATCACAAATCGAACACCCGTGACCGAAAGGATTATCAACGAATAGCTTTTGAAAATCGTTGTCAGCATTTTTATGGGTGAGTGAATATTAACGGTACACTGTTCAGCTACATGAGGGCTTTTGGCTACGGACTTCGCAATTTCGGAAGGACATTTGAGCTCTCGACAGATTTAACATGCATCGCTCCCCTACACGGCGGGTCTTAAGTGGTACTTGGCTCGAACTTATGACACGCCAGCCACGATCTGATACTTTACCACTAGGCTACCGTGGTCATGCATTTCTATGGAAATCATAGTCTTTGTAACGTAAGATAGAATTTGTCATCGATTCACATGCATCAGTTCCAACACGCACTAGATTTGTTGAAGGTTCTGTAGTTGACGGCACAGGGGGGTTCACAAAGTCCGTATTAATCTGTGCTGTCATAAGGAGAGTCTCAATAGCATTCCCATCGCTTAAATTTGGCATTAAGAGAGTATTTTGCAATGTTTTTTTCCATGCTCGATATTCTCTCATATGTATCCTGATGGAGATTTGGTAGCAGCACTTGATGAATTTGCACTATTTTTCTGTTTGTCATTAAACTCGGCATTAAGAGAATATTTTGCAATGGTTTTTTTTCCGTGCTTGATATTCTCTCATGTACTCTGATCGAGATTTGGCAGTTGCACTTGATGAATTTGCATTATTTTCTGTTTTTTGTCACTTTTTCGACTGGACTTGCTGCTAGTTTTTCTTTTTTTTTCTTTCACGAAACTCTTTTCCTCTTTGTGCATTTGATTTAGTCATCCTGACTAGAATTAATAATAATTCAACGCAAATGAAAATTAAAGATATAAATTGGCCATCGAACACATCACCATGTAGCCAACAATCTAAAGAAAATTTCAAAAAGGCACGCTTTTGCTGTGAGAGCTATTTTGTCTACACCGTAATGCTCACACTGAAACTGATACGACCGCTGATAATGTTCCCGGGTCTGGGAAAAAGGACCCCTAATCTGAAGGTGCGCAAGTTGACCAGTCGGAGACGTGAGCAATTATCCAACTTTTTCACCGATATGACACAAGTCATGCGGTGTCCCCGCCCCCTTTTCCTCCTCGGCTCTCCTTACCATGGCGACGATTCGGGGAATGGGGGGGGACTACTTCCGTTCGCATTTTTCATTGTTACGCAAAACTGGGCAATTTTCTCATTCACTCACGTGCCCAAAAAAGTTTAACTTCAAAAAAATATAAAAAAAGATTCGACGCGTCCCATAGACTTGTTGGCAAAATGTGAGCTTTCTGATCGTCAGCTCTCGAATTAGAGTCGTTGTTACACCCATAGAATGTCGGACAATGAATAACGGGGTCGTGTTACGATAAATCTCACTTTACCAAAAGCAGTCCTTAGTGCAGTAGTGCCGCGGCTCTTGACATGGAAGGTGTCACATCAGTCTCTTGCGTCTATAAACTATTAAAAGAATTATACTTATTAAAAATTGTTTCCACATTTCTTTTTTCCCTTTATAATTATTTAGTAAGAAAATGGTACTTATATATATATATGTACTATTGCAATAATGCCAACTTTCTAGATTACTCGCCCAGTGGGCAACCCCGATTTCGCATGCGTCGTACCAGTTGAATTGGCAATTGTGCACTTTGTTTCATATTATGTCGTCAATACGGTAGCGATAATACGCAAGTACCAAAAAATTTACCTGTATAGATTACATTTAAATATTTCACTGGCTTAAAATAGTAAGACATTGTTATTTCCGTATTATAAATACTTTTTTCATTAACAAAGCTTACTGAAAATAAGTGAAAGTATTACAGTTATTTCTAATGCAGTAAAAGTCCATTTTATTGGTAAAAATGCAGCCATGGGAAGATATGCCTTAAAGTGATTTTTAGAAATGCTTACTTATTTGCATAAATGAGTTTGAGAGCGCCCATGACATTGGACAAGAGATACACTTAAATTCTCAGTAGAAGTGATAAAAACGCATTCCGTGTTTTATGAGAAGTTTTTAAGGTTAATAAAAAGTGTTGAAATGACTTTTGTATGCAAGAACAATCAAGATGAATTTTAATTATTAATATAAACATAAGTTCTAAAACAGAGTAATTACGGTATTAGTGGAACAGGTCATTTTTCACTAAGCTTGAAATTTAAGTTTACAACATTATGAAATTTTCACAATGTTTTTTTTTTTACTGAAAATAAAAGATATATTAATAAAAATATCTTCCGCTGTTCTTAGTTTTTGAAGATATGTAACACATTACTTTGGATAACATTTTACTCGAATATGATACAAAATATTTATTGAAGCATGGGGGACGCGATCCTTCCCCTTCTTCAACCACAAGCATGTGCATACAAATATTTTAGGCTCTTTAAAATTTACGATCTCTCTTTTTTTTTTAGGCTCTTTGATAGTTTAATGATCTTGTTTCACAAATTGGCTCTTCGATCTCAAAAGTTTGGCAAACCCTGCCTTAGTTAAATTTCTTTAAAATTAAGGAAATACCTTCAAGCAACTTGAGTTTGAATTGAAAATGTTTTTATTTAATAATTTTAACCCCTTAACGGTTGCATAATTTTGAAGAAAACGGTCATAAAGAGCCTTTTCTTTTTTATTCAAGAAAATTATGTAAAACTAAATGTATGTTTATAATAAATGTATTTTTTTAAAAAAAAATTTCGGTATATTTTTAGCTTGAAATACTAAAATTAATTTTTTAAAAAAGCCAACATTTAGGTGTATTATGACTGAATGTTGATTTTCCGACAAAGGAAAAAATTAAAAAACATGTGTTGTTAGTATAAGGGAGAATTTTATTACACTTACGTACAATGTAAAAATACATTATAGTAATTTTTCTTGTGAGATAAATTTCAAAGCATGAAATAAAAAAAGCCAACATCACGTATTAGTACAGATCCATCATCACTGCTCTCAGATTCACTAACCGAACTTTCTAAACAATCAGTTATTTCAGAATCACTCACAGATCCATTAATACCTAAATTAGAATCCGATTCTCTTCCTGACTAACTCCATGATGAATACACTATTAAAAAATATTTATATTTTATCCCAGAACGCAGCCCACGTGTATTCACGAAAAGTGGAACTAAGCAACTGAGAAAAGGTTACAAAAACTTATATCTAACATATATGTTTAATTGTGCTAACCATCTAGTATAAAATAAAATAACTATCGCTAAACACGTTAATAATAATCTGGTACTGCCATCCGGTGAGTTATAAACATGAAAAAAAATACATAGTTTTAATCTTTTTAGCGCGTTACTTTTAAACACTCCAGCCCGGAAAAATCACGGGCGTCAGACATAGAGAGGGAAATTTCACCCCGTGATATTGACGGGAGCGAGAAGCAAGAGGTTAATGGTAATTCACACAAAGTCAACCCTACATCGATATTATGTTGTTCTAGAAAGTTTTTCATTTCTTCAATTTGTATTGAGAAGTAAAATAGATATAAAATTCCTGAATGTGTTCATTAGCTACATCGTTTAAAATACATGCACCATTCTTATTTCCATAAAAGTTCATCTCATTAATATATTTTAATAGAGAACTTTGTAAAAGAATATTATATACTATAATTAATTTTTCTAATACAATTTTAATTAACTTTTCCCTATTAATTTGAATGAAAGACATCATAAAAATCTATAGAAAATACGCGTGTTTAGCGTGTGCATTTTTGTCATACTCAAAACGAATTAAGTTTTAAAGAAATTAATTACTTATTCTAAATTAAAAGGAGATACCACAAAATATATTCATAAAAAAAATCCAGAAGGAAAGAACAATGCTAAAATATTACTAAAAGGATGGAACAAAATTTAAAAATCATACTTTTAATACGTTGTAAATCATTATTTACTGAACCAATAAAAATAGTGAGAATTTTGTGAAATTAAAACAGTCTCCAATGAAGATAAGTTTTAAAATACAAATGGAAATCCTTCACATTAAATATAACTCTATTCAAAAATTCTATTCCGTTCACAAAGATTTTCTAAAATTACTATTGCAATGGGTTTACTTTTTTAGTTAAATGGTTTTTTGAATCTCGTTACAGAATAATGCTCCATGGCTATAAAAAATTTAACTTTAATAGCTAAATTAAATGACTATGTTAAATGAAAACATGTAGATATTTTACTTTTAGTCAAACATAAATCCGAAGGTAGTGTTTCTATTTGAATAACTGCATAATCAGATCAATTTTTTTATAAACTCATTTTTCAATAATGTGTTTGTACGAATAAAAGTAGTTCAAACCAAGAATTAAAATTGGAAAAATATTCTATTAGTGCATAGTGTAATTATAAAACTCTATTCACATGATACATTCTTGTTCTTACTTCTTTTGATAAATTTCTTATGCGAAAAAATATTGCAGAGAGAGAGAGAGAGATACATTAGATTTGTTTCTTATATTTTGTAATCGATCGTATTAGAAATCGGAATAAAAACTGGAATTACTATAAATATTTATCACAAGTATGTCAAATACCTGAGGAAATGCAATTGAAGATAAATTCTCCTTTGTTTTATATTTTAAATAATATTCGATTTAACTTCAAAAACGAAAAACCTACATGAACTGTGAGAACAGGAAAAAACAGCTTTTCCTGTTATTCTACATGCATGGAAGAGCATTGATTTTTTAGAAAATCAATATTTCTTATAATATTTAATTTATCAAAAACCAGACTCTGAATTTAAATGCAGTAAAACTGATTGCTTGAATATAATTTCTTAGATATAAGCAGCAAGCCACAAAATTTTTTTTTAAAAAAAAGCGTTTGACTTCTTTTGGAATTTATATTCTCAAAAAAAAGTTCAATTTTCGCAATTGCAAACAGAAAAAAAAAACCACAAATTTATTATTCCTAAAACTTAATCTTCATGGTTCGCGCAAAATAGGAAAAAATATTTATAAAGCATTTTGGGAGTGTTAGCTTGTGTTTTATATAAAGATATTTTTCGGCTTCTATAATGATTTGTTTAGCTTTTACAGAGTGAAAATTGTTGATTTAATTCCAGTAAAATAAACTTTAAAAGAATTCTTTTACATGATGGAGATATATTTACACTAATGTATGCAGCTCTTTCTATTCACTTGGAATAATTATGAGAAATAATTCCGATAAAAATTCAATTATCAATTTCAACAATATTTTTTACTCGATTAAAATTTTAAGAAATGTTTTTCATGAATACATAATTTCATTTTAAAAGAAATGTTTTCATATGGTGGTTATAATTTTACATTAATATATTTATACAACTCTTTCTATTCATTTTAAGTAATTATACAAAAATTGCCCCTTCATAACCAAAAAAATGCAATTTATCAGTTTCAATGATGCATCGTTACTCGATTAAATTATTTTTTAAAAAAATGTAATTTATACCTTATTAATAAAGTTTATAGCTGAAGCAATATTTTTAGCAGATAAACTTAGACCGCCTCCCCCGGATAATAACATGGCAATTTGTAATTAGATCGCACTAAAAAAAGAATTGCGAAAAAAATTCGTAATCTTGTTCCTGTAGACTTTTAAGTTTACATAGACGAAAAAGTCTTATTAAAAACACATACTGTAGTTATATAAAAATTTAGAATTAATGAACTATGTCCTTCTCACTGAGAATATGAAACAGCAATATGAAAGGATTCCAACAAGTTTAAGGAGTTATTTTCATTTTAGAATCTTATTTTTAAATCGATGTAAGTTAAGTTTTTGATATTTAGATTTTGGAGAAACGTATAAACGAATAATTCTTTTTGATATTTAGTGACACCTTAGTTAGAATATACATAAAAAAATTGCTTTTGAATGCTATAATAAATAGTTTTTGAAATGTGTAATTTAGAAACTGAGATATTTATTCATGTTTTAATAAATCAGAGTAGATAAATTTTAACAAAAAACTATTTAACTTATAGTAATTCTAAAAATAATCTGAATTTTTCAAAACCTATAGTTCAGGCTCTGTGCAGAAGTCTTAGCTATGTATAGGCAAAATATAATTATAGAAACATTTTCCATGAAAGAAAAGTGTAAGAAAATATTTATTTTTTCTTCATTTTTTACCAGAAAATTGCATTTAAATAATTTTGTGTCGTAATAATTTTCGTAAAAGAATTCTATATGTGTATTCTAATTCAAGTGACACTAAAAATAAAAAAAAACTATTCATTTATGTATACTTTTGAAAAATCCCGGTTTTGAAAGTAGTTAGATACCTTAATGTAATCTATCCAAATTAAGTAATTTTATGCCACCTCCAAGCAAGAAGTGAAATTCATGATAGCCACAGCAAGCTAGAATAAGGCTTAAAATTAGAAGAAAAAAATTAAGATTTTTTTCTTTGAACTTTTAAAAAGAAAAGAGAAAAGGACAACAATACAAGTCGTGTATTGTAAATATACAATAAGCAATTTCAAAAATGCAAAGATAGTTCATGTGCCTTTTTTTTTCTCTCCCTCTCGTTTATACAATTTTTACTGTAATTTTGAAATTTTATCTTTTACAACGTTTGTAAAGTGCGTGTACCTTATTAAGGAATTATCTTGCTATCTAAGAATAAAATTTTTAATTTTTTCTGAGATATTTATATAAACTGTTGCTTTATGATCACTAAATATGCCTAAATTATAACAGCTCTGAGAATTAAAGAATATATAATCAGTTTATTATTTCTACTCAATGTAGATTTCTGAGCGGTTAATGGGTAAACTTCATGCACTTTGATTCGGAAATGTTTCCTGTTAAGCGTCATAAGATCTTTGAAAGTGTTTCGTTCAAAACACGTATCATCAAAATATTAAGTTAACTAAAATCAAAGGAGCTTTATTATTTTGTAAATATCTATCTGGATCTTTTCTCTCTTTTTTTTTATTTCTTAAGAATAAAATGGTGACTGATTTTCCTATGTTCAGATTAATTTTCCGTCCAGACTCTTATACTTCTTACTCCGTAAAATGTCTATTGAGTGACTGAGCAGTAATCCTAGGATTATTCCTCTCTACTATCTCCATATCCTGATTGTGTTCAAGGCGCGTTTTTCCAAACATAAGTCGAGAGTGCGTTTTTTCACAAATTTACCCAAAATTCGAAACTTTTATAAAAGCAAAATTGGAAAAAAGTCTTGTAATTTCAAATATGTTGCCGAGCTGGTGAGAGTTTTTTAATAAAATTGCTGCTGTATTTCTGGTAATCCTATCTGAAGCGAGAGTATTTTTTTCCATTATTTTGTTATCTTGAACACTATTTGTCTTATTCTTTCTTTCTACCCCATATTTTTAAGAAGAAAAGTGCAGTAAGAGAGATTCGTATACGGCAAGGGATCGTCGACCTGTGTTTCATGCCCAGGAGGAAAAAATCGCCGCATTATGAGCATACGTATTCAAACACCCTAAGCGAATGTAAATTTTGAGAATAGTGTGGAAAATCGGATTCTGACACTAACTTTGAAGGATTTATGTGATTTCTTTTCCTCTTATAAAGTTCCTTTCAAAATAACCAATTGTTAAAAAATTGAAATTGTTTCCTTATGGCTAATATAATTTTTAAAATCAATTTTCCTAAATTACGTGTTTTTTCAATTAGTGGATTTGTAAATAAGCCAACCCCTTACTTTACTTTTTTAAAGTGTTAAAAATTCTTAGCTCATACAGGGACAGTATATGGTAGTTCAAACAATTTAGAGGAAAAAAAAATTTTAGTCGGAAAACTTAAAGATGATGTGACTAGTGTAAAAAAAATAACCACAGAGTGTATTTGAGGCAGTATATGTTTACATGAAAAGAATCGCATGGATTCCAAGATAAAAACTGCTGACATAACCTAAATGTGCAAGCTTCATTACGATTAGAATCAAAAGATAACTGATCAAGCTGCTCCAAAAATTATTGTTAATTTACTAGTATTTCATACCTCTCAGTTACAAATTCTGTACTTGCATGTTTAATAATTTCTGTAAAATTAATTAGGAGATAAAGTGTACCAACTTTTAAAATGTTTACCTAACAGATCTTTGAAATCTTAGTTCTCAATATTTTGGCTGTACCATAGCTTACTTATATGAATAGTGTAGTTTCATGAATATGTTAGGAATATATAAATAACTGTATGAAAATGTTAATAAATGTAGAAATGGAAATAAATGTATTGAAATAATATATTCAATACATTTTCCTTTCTTAGGTTGTTCTTGGACAAAAAATACAGCGACCCAGTACTTTGGATGAGGAGTTATGTAAAGAATTGAAAATCGTTGCCAAAACGTATTTGAAAAATTGCAAAGTTGTCGTAGGGAAAACAATGTGCGCGGATGATTTTTACGAAGGTAAGTTTATATGAATAGAACGAAGTAATTTCATTGAAAATATTAGGCCTCTGAAGAGGAAGGAACTTCTTAGCTATTCTGGTCCCAGGTTTAAATCTCGATTCTGTAAAAAAAAAATGCATGAGTTTCTGGGCGAAAGCGTCTTTGCAGAGCTTATTGCTAACTCGGTAAACATTTTAGAGTTCCGCTAGAACAGAAATGCTTTTTCCAAAATTAAAACAATAGAAAGATTATCTTCTTAAATCATCATGCTCTAAAATTGTTTTTTTCCTTCTCTCTAATGTGTTTTAAATATTAATATGTTCTCTTGTTTTCTCATTGTAAAGTCTTCAATAACCATTAATTTAAGTCTCAGAAACATCAAAGTTCCTTGTTTTATATTTTTAAGCTGAAATCCATAAATTGAGTTTTTTTAAACCTAAAATTGGATAAAAGTTTAAGAGTTTTCCCACTTTTTTGATTATTTCATATATCCCTTAATAAGTATAGGTGGAACAAATCTTAGAGAAACTGAACATATGCTTATAATTTTTATAATTAATTCGAAGATTTAGCTTAAACTCGTTTTATTTTTACCTTTCGAGTGCATTCGGGCTTTGTGCTTCACATGAATCATTTATTTGCTTGATAACAGTAGGAAAGGTGAATTATCAGACCACGCTAGTTGATTCATCAAGTGTTCAATGTTCATATTCCCGAGCCGAAATAAGACGTATATCTTTGTGCCATGTAATCGACAAGTAGAATCGAGGTAAGACATATGGTCTTAAAATCCATAAGTTGCAGGGTACATTGCACAGTTTATATATTGATGTTTGTTTATACTATACTGTTCGAATTAATTGGGACAGATGGTAAAAAGCGATTTTCTTAAGACCCTAGCTTTTAATCATTACGTTCCTTAAGTAGACAAAAAAAACCTCTAAATAAGTATGAAGTATGCTATCTTGTAATAGAAATGACCTCTTCAACTCGTCTTGGACTCCACTAGTACAGCGCCCATATTCTAACTCCATCATCCTGTTACCACACTTGTATACACTTTTTATTTGTTCTGTTGTCGTGCAACTCATCTTAGCTATGCGATTCTTAAGAATATCGTAAATTCTCAATAGGATTTAGGTCTGGGGTGAATTACTAGGCCAATTAAGCACTTTTATTTTTTCCCGTAAAAAAGTCTGGACCAATATCAAATTAGGACAAGAAGCCAAATAATGTTGAAATGTTCTGTCAAATGTTTCCATGGATGAAACAATTCTATCGAGTAATATTTCTATGTTTTGACATAATTTATCATGCCTTTAAGAGGAACTAAGCTTCCAGTGCCATTTGTTGTGAAAAAACACCAAAATATCTGTTTAGAAGGATGCTTTACAGTCTGTTGGATATGATCTGGCAGAAGAGTGTCAAACTACTCTTGATTTGTATCCCTACACAAATAAATGTGTTTCATCAATGAAAAATACCTTCTTCTAGTCGTTTAAAAATCCAGGACATGTACTTTTTGCTATGCTAAACGTTTTTTCATCGTTTTCTGAGTTAGAAATTGCTTTTTTATCAGTCTTGATGCCTTCCAGAACCCTTTTCTCTACAGTTGAGGTACTCACTTCAACACCATAATCCAATAAATCCCTTCGAAGGTCTGTTCTGGCCTTACTTTGATTTATTTTACTATTTCTTACTTGAATTTTATCAGTTCTTGGAGTAGTTTTCCATCTGAGCCCACAATTTTCTTTTCTTTTCTCTTTGGAGACGATGATCAGGAACCTTGAAATGTTCTTAATATTGAAAAACCTGATTTGCCCGCACCAACTACCGTAGCTATACCTCTCACAGTCATATAAGTGTGTTCGTTAACAGCGATTATTTTAGAACGCTTCCTCAGAGTAATATCCATTTCTGAACAAGCAAAAGTAACGTGTTACGTGGAACGCAAAATTATACAACCACCTGCTACCACGCTGAAAGGCTCACAATCGACCCACAAATGTACTAAAACCAATCACATGAGTAAATTATAGTCAAAGTCAATCCATCACATTACTACTGAGCAGATATAACTGGTTTGAGGTGGTTCGGGCATAACTGGCAATCACATACCAACTCAGACAAGGAAAAAAAGTTTGTCCCAATTAATTCGAACAGAATAGTACTTTATCATTGCATGAGTACCACGCGAAACTATCCTTGATAGTTGACTGTGCTCATAATTATGAAACGTCTTTTAACAGTCACACTTGTGTCGAAATTGAATATTTCACTGAAATTCTTGTATTCGTGGTGCAATTTATATGCTTTCTTTTATGCTTCCTTTTTATTTCTCACATCTTATAACCCAAAATATGATTTTCGATTAAAAATGACATAAAATAATATGATTTTTGCACTGTAGACAGGTTTGATAACGTAGTGATAAGTCATTTTGTGATGATCCAATTAAGTTTGAAAGGTTGCATTGCTTTGTAATTTGTATGATCTCACATATGCCACTTTTTCTAGCACACACAAGTATTTCTTCCTCAGCAAATATTAAGTAAATCGTTCTAAAAGAGATTAAAAATCAGTTTTTTCAGCAGATTTTTCTTATTATATCCAAGCTTTTGGGTATTTTCTGAGCTAGTCTCAGGATTTCACAATGAGTATCTTTTACAGGACAAGGAAGATTGGATGGAGCATTCTGTGAATACAGCAGTGATGACAAGTTATCCTACTTAAAAAAACTGAAAGAAGCAGGAGTTGTTAACATCGAAATGGAATCGTTGACATTCGGTGCCATGTGTCGTAATGCTGGACTAAAAGGTGCACAAATGTTTGAGTATAGTATTACAGTATATATTCTTGATGCCTATGGTAGGATCATTTAATGAATGGATAATGGTACAGAATGAGTTACGTTTAAGTAGCATGGAGACAAAAACAAACCGACTAAATAAGAGTAACTACTTGTATTATTATAATTATGAATGTCTTTATTGAGGATTAAACCTAAATCATAAAGTTGCATCCGAAAATGCTGGGGACAGGGGGAGGGATTCCTGAATGGAATTTCAAGATAAATACTTGTAAACTTCTTGAAATTTTCAAAATTAGAAATCTATTTACGGAAAAGGTAACGCAAAAATTGTGTGATGTGTATTTTGCTAAAATATAACATTTTTCAACATTTACGTTTTTAAACATAATCTGAAAAATATACATAAAACCAAGGCATAGAAATGTGTTTCATGTTTGGGTTTTAATAGCAGAAAAAATATTTTTGAAAAATAATAAATAAATATAATACACACATTATCTTCCCTCTTTAGCCTATGTTAAATCAGAATTTTTAGTCTCCTTTCCAGAAAATGCATGTCATAATTTAATTTTTACATATTCGGCTTAGTATTTTACTTGTGACGTTCATATTCTTATTTTCTCAAAGGATATTTGTATATCTAAAATGCATACATCGCGATCTTCGTTATCAAATTATATTTCTTAATTTTTTTTTTCAAATAAAATTAAATTTCCAAAGAAAAGTTCAGCTTAAGAATGGATTTCCAGTCTTTTCTTGAAATATATTCGTATTTCTCAAGGTATCCGAAGATGTTCGGAGTACTTTTTTTTAAAAAAAATAGCTTACTAAAACATAAATATTTTCAGGAATCAGTATAATTAAATACTATTCTTTAATTAGCAATATTTTTAAAAAATTATCTAAATTTTACAAAAATCACAATTATAAATGAAATTTTAGCAATATTTTTGAAAAACTTCAAAGCAATTAGAGGAAAAAGTAATAAATTTATATCAGTAAAAGTATTATTAAAACTAATTAGATGCATTTATCAAGAGAATGTACCAAAATTTTAATGTTTTTATAAAATTTAAAAATTCTAGAGCTGATCAAGTAAGTATTATAAGAAATATGACATTCTTTATATGAGACCATTATTTAAAAGCAAGCCATAACTCAAAAATAGTCATACAATAAGGAATATTTCAGTGGATTCTCTATAAAATAATAAAAATATCATGCAGAAAAAGTTTTATAGATATGCATTTATAATATTTTGGGTTATCAGACTCGCCAGGATTGATTCCAAGCAATTTAACTATCCAATTCTGGTAGATCACAAGATCCACTTCCGGTTTTTCTAATTTTATGAAATTGATTGTAACTTGGCCTCTAGGTAAAGCAGAAATAAAACAAAGTATGTTTTGTAAAGCCAAAAGATAGCTCTATTCAATAAAAAAAAAAAGTGTTTTGACCTAATTGAGTCATTTTAACGTGTTCGGATGTCTTAAGAATTAGTACTTTTCAAATGAGTCTTAATGATTTTTGATACTTACGATATGTGACAAAAGTATTATTCTTAAAAGAATACAGAAGTGGTAACTTTTTGCTTCTAATTAGTATTCTCTTCCAAGGGGAGAGCACGACTAAGGAAATTCATTTGGGATCGAGACTTGTTGTAATAGTAGAACTCCCCTTTAGGGTGTTCAACCCTCAAGGTAATTCCGCGAATGGCCAGTCAATTCGGAGAAAATAGCTTTCGAAACTCATGCTTAGCTTTTATACAATTAAGTTTTAATTTCTACCAGTGATGGAATAATACAGTTTCTATGCGGGAGGATAGGGTTCTAATCACGAGATGAATTTTTTTTTTCAAATTCATTTAATTTTTTTAAAATTAAATAAACTTATGTATGAAAGGTTTGTTAAATATTAAATATTTATGTAGTTATTTTCTATTTTATAAAGTAAAGAGAAATTAAATTCTATTATTTAAATTGTTTATTATTTAAATTATTATTAATTAAAATTATTTAAAATTATTATTAATTATAATTAAGTATAAATAAAAATTATTAATTTATTATTAACATTATTATTAATTTATTATTAACATTATTATTAATTTAGTATTAAAATTATTATTAATTTAGTATTAAAATTATTATTAATTTAGTATTAAAATTATTAATAATTTATTATTAAAACTATTTTTATTAAAATTATTATTAATTTATTATCAAAATTATTTGTTTATTGTTAGTTATTATTAATTTATTATTATTTATTTATTATTAATTTTTGTTAATTTATTATTTATTTATTAAAATTATTATTAATTAGTTATTAATTTATTATTTATTAAAATTATTATTTATTATTAATTTACTTTTTATTAATTTATTATTTATTAATTTATTTTTTTATCAATTTATTATTTATTATTAATTTATTATGTATTAATTTATTATTTATTATTAATTTATTATTTATTAATTTATTATTTATTATTATTTATTATTAATTTATTTTTATTAATTTATTATTTATTAAAATTATTGTTTATTATTTATTAAAATCATTAGTTATTATTAAAATTATTTATATAAATTTATTAAAATTATTTAAATAAATTTATTAAAATTAAATAAAAAAATTTAAAGACTTATTAAATATTTTATATAATTATCAAATAATTAAATTAATAATATATAAAAAAATACATATATTATTTTTATTATATTAATTATAAAATAATTAATTTAATAATAATAATATATTTTATAAATTATTTTATATTTTATTTATAGTATATTATACTTCTCATTATAAAACTATTTGTAACTAATTTTTATGTAAAATATCATTTAATATATATTACATATTTTATTATAAATATTATTTATTAATATAAAAATATATTTATGTAAAATTTTATATAAATATTTATATAATTGCAGTAATTTTTGTATAAATAAAATACAAAATAATTACATAAATGTCATTTAATATTTAATAAACTTTTCATAAATAGGTTTATTTAATTTTAAAAAAGTAAATGAATTGGGAAAAAAAAGTTCATCTCAGGATTCAAAGCCTAGCCTCCCGCATAGAAAGCAGGCGTCCTACTAACTGTGTGCTATTCCATCCCTTGTAGAAATTAAAACTTGTATAAATGCTAAGCATGAATTTCGAAGGCTATTTTCTCCGAATTGACTGGCCATTCGGCGGAATTACATTGAGGGTTGAACACCCTAAGGGAGTACTACTATTACACCAAGTCTCTTCCCAAATCAATTTCTTTCGTCGTGCACTCCCCTTGTCGGACAATTTTTTTTCTTTTCTGCCTCATCAAAACGTTGACGTCGTTGAATTTTTCATTTTCTGCTGTTCAAAGGCAGATTTTTAGTTGAAGTTTTTGAAAATATGGGAGTATTAAGACCCCCTATTTTTAATCAAACAAGAAATTTGTTATTTAAATTCATTTGAACAATATATCATTTCCGCTGCAGCTGAGTGGTAATGATCAAGAATTTGTGGTCGGGGAGTCATCGACTCGAGTTTCGGTGCCACTGAAGACCCGCGATGTACGTTGAGGTGCAAAGTCCTGACGATGACATGGGGAGGAATTTTGGAGAATAGGGTGCAGCTCAGGTGTCATTCTTCGTCCTTAAATTTATGAGATATATCGCTAAAGCCCTTTCTTTGACTTAGAAAGTGAGTTAACAAAAAATGAAATCAATCTTGAGCAATAAATCGTTAGGATTCTTAAAAATTACACGCACAGTTAGATTATTCATTCTAATTAACAACTGGAATGAAGTTCAATTAAGGCTGTCTTCGGTAAAAGTACGAGAACTTGAACTAAACGCGAAGCACATTTTCAGACAGAAAAATGCCTCAATTCCCATGGAAATTTGCAATATTTTAGCTCATACCTCTGTTAACAATATAGTGTGTTTAAAAATTTCAAAATATTCCATGAATATTTTCTTTGTCGTTTTAATACGTGAAGGCGTAGCCCAGGGGTGGGCAGACTTTTCCGGACTACGGTCTACTTCTAATATTTTCAAAGTGTCGCGGTCCACCCAGTGACAAACGAGTCATGAACTAAAAGAAGGGTCTACAGTGTTTATTATTTAAGGTGTTGGTCGGCCCCAAAAAAAATTAAGCTTAAGAGCTAAGGTATCACATGAATATCAGAACACTTCTGTGGTGTTTTTTGCTTGCTTTCATCTGCATAGCATGACCATTGGGTCGAAAAAGCTATTACTATATTTCCTTCCTTTGAAAAAAAAAAAGTTTATTGCTTTGCTTTCCTTCGGCAAATTCCATGTTCTCATCATTATAGCAAAATAGTAGAAAAATATAGCTAAAAAAGTTTTTAAAAAGAAAATGAAAATTCAAACTACCATATTTATAAATCGGAATATATAAGCCGCACTTTTTTCTAATATTTTTGATACTAAAAAGAGTGCGGCTTCGAAACGAAGATGGAAAAATTCATTGGATGGGGGAAATTGAGCGTGATACTGACGGTTAGAGCAAATAGATTCAAGCAATTATTTAAAAATTATTAATACTGGTAAAATGAATTAATTATACATTTCTTATTAGTCTTCATTTAATTTTTTTAAAAAATTATGTAAATATCGGATTTTGATAAATTATATTTAGCACTACTTTTTATTTTTTCACAAAAACATGTGGAGAGTTTGTGGTGAACTTAAATTAAAACAAATACGGTAATTGCTATTAACAGATTGGTAATATTTTGAAGATCGTGTCTCCTTTGGCGATATTACGTCATTCAAAACAAAAGCTTTCACGTCATAAGCTCTCTCATTAGATATCTTTGATCCAATAACTAAATCAAAAGGCATTTTGTTTGATTTGCACAAGCACATACAACCCTGCGATAAGGTTTTTTTTTGTTACGTGTTCTTTTTAAACCTTAAGTACTACTCTCACAGAGACAAAACAACTCAGACCTAGAATCTAACACAATTCTAGGTAAATAAAAAAAAATCATCACTATTATTATTGAAATAAAAAAAAGGAAGACACTATTCACTCTTTATCGAGGCAGCAAAAATATTTGCTGATCATCTGTTTGGCCTTCGAATTTGCTGGCATCGTTAGAGTTCCCTCTCCCACTCATGTTTTCCTCTTCATTTAGCGAAGTCGTAAATAAACTATTTCTGCAAAGCTTTTTTATTTCATGTAAAAGTTGTGATGTACATCCCCTTGGAAGTACATCCTTCGAAGAGTATCAGCATGAGCTAGAGATGTAGGGTTAGCGAAAAAACTCGGATCAAACATTATCTTAATATGACTTTATTAAGATATTCAACTTAAAACTTTAACAAATATAATTATAATAATTAATATGAGAGAATCTACGATGACTCAATACGCAATACATATACATATATATATATATATATATATATATATATATATATATATATATATATATATAATATGATCTAGTCTAATTCAGATCAATCTTAATAAGCGAACAGTCTAATCCTCAATTCTATTAATATGTAATCAATCCTACCTTATATTATTCCGTAATGTTACTTGTCTTTATCTGCAATAGGATGCAGCTTGACGGATAACTTCTAGTCGAACACCAATATTTTTATCCACGACACGTAGAACTTAATCAATCTTGAACTACGAACTGCAATAATCATCAACTGCCACAACGCACATCAATTGTCTAACATTCATTTACATTGCCATACCGCTTACTGTAAGATCCTATATTTAAAGTCCGTTTATTTGCATCTCTTCTTCACATCTCGTTTCTTGGATTTGGTTAGAAAAGAGTTGCCATTAATTCTGGCCCAAAGAACCCAAAGGACTTGTTAAAGAAAAGACGCGTAAGACGTCACAAAGTATTAAGATATTTGGAAAAGTACAGAGGGTATTTTAAATGATTATTTGGGCAAGATTTATATTTGAGTCTCCTCAAATATATATAACACGCACAATGAAAAATGCTTTATAAAATTCTTTTTAGAACTGAAACTTAAAAAATAGTCTACTTACAATTCAGCTATTATATCAAGAATAATATTTGGAAAAAAAATTAACTCGCTGCAAAGAACTCGTTACTTCAGCTAGTCATAAATACGGAATATGTGTATTACCTACATATAATTACAATAAAGAAAACTTAACTCTTTTTAAGCCACATTTAAAGTATAGTGCAAGATACAAACATTTGCACAATAGCCACAAATATAATATAATTAAATGATGTACTATCAAACTATTCAAAATACACAAAGTCATTTTTACCTTAAGGTATCCGACTACGTTCGTAACAGTGATTTTGCGAAAACGTATAAATGGATAATATTTATGATATTTAGCTTCACTTAAATTAGAAAAGGTATATAAAATTATTTTAAAAATATTATTACAAAAAATTATTTAAGTACAATATTTTGACAAAAAATGAACATAGAATGACCAATTTTCAAAATATTCCCCTTTGAGAAAAATGCTTCTAGTATAATAATATTTTGCCTGTATATAACTCAGACCTCTCTACAGAGGCTCAACTAGAATTTTTGAAATATATAACTTAGAAGTGGGTTTATCCATATTTTACGACATCAGAGGGGAGCAATTTCAAGGGATCTCAGGGGTGTTAAATCATTTTAGAGGTCTGAAAATATAAACAATTTTTAAACAGGCATAATTCTTTCAAATATAAATTAAATAATTAGAATCTTTTACACATTATTTATGAAGGAATGGGCTTCAGAAAAGTATAAAATGTTTAAAATATAATCATAATTTTAAAAGTAATAAGCATATGAAAATAAAACTTTTCTAAAAGAAATATTTACTAAGTTTTATGTCACGCATGCTATTCTCTAAAATAGTAGCTTTAATTACTAGCTATAAGTTGATTTATAAAGATAAATGTATTCTTATTACACTGTAGCTACTTTTATATAAATAGAATAATAACTAACATATTTTAATAAATAAAAAAATACATTTTTAAAAAATTGCAATATTTTACAAATATTTTGAAATACAAAAGACATATAATACTAAAATTACGTAGGGTTTAAAGAGTATGATGCATTTTATAATTCTATAGAATCTTATACATCAGAGGCTATTATTTTAGAAAATGGCGTGCGCAACGTAAAAAATACTTAATATTTATTATAGAATTTTCATATGCTTATGATTTTTAAAATTATGATTATATTTTAAACATTTTATACTTTTCTGAAGCCCCATTCTTTCATAAATAAAGTTTAAGATTCGAATTATTTAATTTATATTTAAAAGAATTACGCCTGTTTGAAAATTGTTTATATTTTCCGACCTCTAAAAAAATTTAACACCCCTGAGACCTCTTAAGAAAAAAACGCCAACAATTATTTCAATTGGTGGTAACTCTGAAAATAATGTGAATTTTACAAAAATCCTAGTTCGGACTCTCTGGAGAAGTGTTTTTATTATGCAATAGAAGTATTATTATTTTAGAAGAATTTTTTATAAAAGGAGAACATTTTGAAAAATGATTATTCTAAGTTAATTTTTTGCCAAAATATTGTATTTAAATTTTTTTGTCAAAATATCCTTAAAACAACTTTATAAATGTATTCTAATCTAAGTGACACTAAATATCATGAAAATTATCCATTTATGCGCTTTTTTAAAATCACGGCTCCGAACGCAGTCGGATAGCTTAAATTAGCTCTAACAATTATAGTTAGTAGAGAACTTAGTCTACATACTGTCCGTCAGACTTGAATATGGTGGTGTATAGTTACTGACTGCTAATCTTGCACAGGATTCTAAGTGGTCGTCTGTGAGACGGGACCGATATGTATTATAAAATTATACTCATCGTTGAAACTGCTGATTCCCACAGGCAGGTAGAGCCAAAGAACGATGTTAAATGAAATGCAACTTTTTTTAAATTAGGATACTTTGCTTCGTCCATTAGATTCCAAAAGTTATTCTTAGGTTCTGAGCTACATGCTGTCAATATTCACTCACTTTTAAAATTATGTCAATTTGAAGAATTTCGTTTTCCTCAAGAGATAAAGAGAATATACACTGCTGGACAATTGCTAAGGACGGATCTTAAATTGCTATGTAGCATAACATTAAGCGAGACATGAGGCCTAGTAGGATAAAATATAGTTGCCACACTGTTCAGACATTAGAATAAAGAATATTTATTGTTCTGGAAAGTACAAAAGCTGTGAAACATCTGAAAGAAAAGAAAAATTTTCATTTGATCTGCGTACGGAGAAATGGAACAATGCATCTAAAAGTCAGCAGGCACCTTAAAGAAAGGTATCAGTACGGGATATGTCCACCGTGGAGTGTGATGCAACATTCCACACGTCGTACCATACTTTGCACAACATTATCCAGCAGCTGTTGAGGGAATTTATCCCATTCCTCTGTGAGTGCACGGATGAGGGTGTTCTTGTTTGTCGGAGGATAGTTTCGACCAGCAACTTGCCTCCCCAAAGCATCCCACACATTTTCAATGGGGTTTAGATCTGGAGAACGCGTTGGCCATACGAGACGTTGAATACCCTCGCTGTGTAGACAATCCTGAACAGCGAGTGTTCGATGACATGTTGCGTTGTCGTCCATAAAAACAAATTTATCACCGACAGCACCACGGAAAAGACGAACATGAGGAAGTAGAACTTCATCAATGTATCGTTGACCCGTCATAGTCCCATTCGCAACCACATGTAGGTGCGTGCGGCCATTGATCATGATGCCGGCCTACACCATGATACTGCATGTCGGATATCGGTCCTTTTCCTGGATATTTTCTGGACGATAAGCAGTACCACTCTCGCGCCTGATCAGTTGGCGTCTACAATCCGATGACAGACTGAACCTACTTTCATCTGAGAATAGTACGCATGCCCAGTCCTGTTCAGTCCAATTGTGATGCTCACGACACCATTGCAAACGGGCAGTACGGTGCTGTCTGGTCAATGGGACACACACAACAGGTCTGCGTGCGTATAGTCCTCCTCCCCTCAAACGTCTGGCAACAGTTTTTCGGGAGATCTGCTTTCCTGAGGAAGCAAGAAACTGATTTGCCACCTGCTGAGCTGTGGTGCGCCTGTTCCTTTTTGCTGATAGAACGATATATCTGTCTTCTGCAGGCGTCGTACTTCTAACACGACCTCCCCCGTGCCGTCTACTACACATTCCAGTAGTTTTAAATGACTTCCACAGCCGTGAAACAACGCTGTGAGCGATGTCGAACTCCATGGCAACATCTGTTATTTTTCGCCCTTCGATCTTTCCAATAATTCGGCCACGCATAAAATCATTTATGTGATGTCGGGAAGACATGCCAAAAATTTTAAGTTCGTATATTAAATCTTTCCTGTAAAACGTTGACTTGAAACAACCACTGTCCACACGCGTCAAAACCTTTAAAGCTCTTATGAACGCTATCACGTGATGAACAGACGTGGAAAAAAATTTGCATACTCATACTTCTTCTTACTAATATCCCGCACTTATTCTAATTTTCCACATTTTGCTTCCTTTCATTTTGTGGTTGCTATGGATGATAGTGTTATCCGTCCTTAGCAATTGTCCAGCAGTGTATATTTTATATTTTTGATCATGTCTTCCACATGAAAATTTCCAAATGAGTAACACATGAAGGTAACGATTGGTTCTAGTCTAGTGAATTCTTGAAAACGTCTCGCAAATATATATTCTGAGTGAAGTTTTTGTATTTCATCATAATATTTCTCTTTATTTAATGTACCCCCGTTTTTCGACAACTCGTCAGAAATATTTTTGAAATTTTTTAGTTCATTCTTCATTAGCTGGGAAGACAATAGCTTTAACTTGTTTTTGAAAGTATTAACATATCCTATCAGTTCCACTACTGTTTGATTTTTTCCTTGTAGTTGTAAGTTCAATTCATTAAGATGCCTTGTTATATCAACAACAAAAGCTAAGTCCATCAACCAAATTTTATCTCTAAGTTCGATGTACGTTTCATCTTTTGATTCCAAAAAATCTTTTAGCTCTTGTAGTAGGTTCCTGAATCTTTGTAAAAATATACTCCAATAGAGCCAACGGACATCAGCATGATGTAACAATTCACTGTAATCTCGTTTTCTTCAAGTTGGGCTCCAAGCATTCTTCTCTAAAGACTTCTTCCTCGAATTGAGTACACGATTTTCATCCAGATTTCCATAACATGTCGCATATTCAGAATTTTGCAACACTGGGCCTGTTGGTGAATAATGCAATGGTAAGAAAGGAAATGCGGAAAGCCATCGTCTCTCATACACATAGCCAAAAATTCATTGACTATGCCGCTCATTAATGTCATCGATACAACTTTATAAATTGGAATATTTTTCTCTTCTATGTATTTCTTGAAGGCGCAGTAAACAGCTTTGCCTCGTGTTTTCTTCTTTAGGTGTAATATCGTCAATAATTCTTTTATACTCATATCCTGAAAAACCATTCTTACAAAGATACAAGGTTGAGAAATATCAATCACGTCCCCAGATTTGTCAAACTGCAAAGAGAAGCAAATGCAGTTTGTGATATCTTTGGTCAACTGATCAGCCAGATCAGAATTCATCATTGCTATGCGGCGTGTGACAGTTCTACGCAGAAGTTGAATATCTTTAATTGCGGAAATAATTTCAGTTTTAATCTTGAATGAATCAAATAATGAGTTACTGGCTTCCAGAAAAACTTTTTTTATTTCACCTACGAAAGATTTCTTATGTTTTGCTAATAGATGACTAACACGAAGAGATACAACAGTTGGAGCTTTAGATAAAGTATTGGGTTTAACAAAAGATGATTGCTGTCCGATTAATTGCGATTTAAATTTTAATTTTTGTATACGCAATTCGCTTTTTAAAGGAAAATGTGTATCAAAACTTCCATGCATAGTTTTGAAATGTCTTTCAACGTTTCCTTTTTTTGGAAGTGCCACACTTGCATGACATTAGGGATTGCAATATCGAACCAAAAGTTCAATACCAGTAACTGGTATTTTTTAGGTCTTAATACCGGGATATTGATTTTGATAACGGTAGTAGAAATTTTAAGAAAACAAAGAAAATACAGGTGTATATTTGTTTTATTTGCCAGTTTTATTAGAGATTGTAAATATCACAAAGAATTAATTTGTAATTTTTAAATTATGACAGTATATAAATAACCACACAAAAAGTAAAGGAACATCTTATTTATTTAAATCACACAAAGTGTAAAGATCGTTATTCAGTTTGTGGTAATACTACAGTTTTTTCAAATGTGAACTTAAAAAACAATGTATTAATTGTACTATCATTAAACCTGGAACATAATTATGTGCACAAATTACCAGCTGTCGAAAACGCTTTTTCGGCATCTACGCTAGCTGGTAGTTTTGTTAGCAATAAGTGAGATATTCTGTTTCTAAGTATTTGCTCTAAATCTCTCATCTTCAAATAAATTGATTTCTCTTTGGATGGTTTTGGATATAGCTAATTTTTTTCTGTTCTGTATTTTGGTCTGTTGAATTTTTTTTTATTTATCACTAATTCTAATTTATGTTCAAGAGAACTTTTCACTATTGACGTTAGTGTCTCATAATCATCTTCTATTACTGTACCTAATTCTTCTGAATGTGGATAAGGTTTGTGGTTAAAATTTTTTAAGAAAGTTTACTTTAAATTTGATCAAATGTGAATTGGTTAGTCTTTCTTTCTTTTTCATTTTTAAAATCATGATGATTGTAAATACAAGTATGATATGCAAATACAATGTGTGAATAACAAACTCTCAAATTAAAAAAAAAAATCGAAGTACTACGTAATTTCTTCACCACTCTACTACCTTGTTTTTACAGATACGAATCTCAGACTACGAATCCTGCACGCATGTAGTATCACTTTGAGCTGTAATATAATAGGTTTGGCCCACTTCTTTGGATAATTCCCGTATTTATCACTTCTCTTGGTTATACGATGCAATTTTATAATCACAGTCTAGTTAATTACGCCCGTAAGGGAGAAATAAAAACGTACACTACTTAGCTATGTTGGCAATCCCTCAACATGTAGTGGAGACAATTTAAAAAAATTCTGGTAAATACAGAAAAACCGGTATTTAAACTTGTGAATACCGATATTACAAAACTGTACCAATGGCTTAAATACTGGTCTTTGGTATACCGGTATTGCAATCCCTACACATGACATATATAGCACACACATTTTGCATTCACCATGGTAAAGAAAAACTGTTCTTCCCACTCTACTTTAAAATTGTAGGTTTTTCGTTTTTTAATACTTGTGTTCCGACATTACATGTGTATTTTGATATATGACCAGTAGCGCACAGAGAGAGAGAGAGAGAGAGAGAGAGGAATTTTTCAAGGGGGGTGTCCAGGGTCGCAATTTCACCATTCTTGTATCATGCTCCTTTTGGTTTTGTCAATTTTCGGAAACAAAAATATTAAAATACTAATTATTGAATAAATAATTAGCATTAATTAATGAAATTATTAATTAATAAAAAATACTTAATTAAATTTTACGCACTATATTTACTTAGAATTATAATCAATCGGAAAAAAAATCAAGGGCTTTAGGGGGGTCCGGACCTCTAGGACACCCCCCTTGTGTGCGCTACTGTATATGACAGACTACTATTTTTATTTAAACACACACACAAGTAACACAAAATCTTCAAATTGAATGTTCGAACAACCATAAACGATTGCTAGATCATGGAGCATGGACGTTTTCAAAGCTACGAACAAAAAGGAACTAATGAATCTGTAACCGACAGATGTATTTAACACGTTCGCTGCTGGTGTCACGTCATCGTGGCACCAGAACATAAACACAAAAATCTAATCCCGTGTTATCGTAAAAAGTGCTGACCAACGTTTATTCTCCCCTTTAGTCGGCGTGTGGGGGAAGTACATTTCTACTGCTAGCATCGTGTGTTGATCGCATATCCCCTCCTTCCCAATAATCAGAGAATGTGTTAATCGTCTTTTAGTGAGCTTCCAGTAATAGTAAATGTGTCATCTACTCATAGTCGCATGGATTGTGAAAAGCCGATTATCCATTCTAACTGGCGCCGGTGTTTCATAAATCTACTTCTGTTAATATGCGCATCTTAGGTCTTAGTTAAAAGCGGTCACCTCAAAATGTGTCGGCGGTCCACCTGTCGATCGCGATCGACTTAATGCTTACCCCGGGCGTAGCCCATTTAACATTAGGATATAGAAGAAAAAACCCGAAACACATTTTATACCAGAAAAAATGAATCAACTCTGTTAAAAATAGTATGGTAAAAAATACTGCTCTTTAAAAGATAGTGAAGCCAGAATATCATATTAATTTTTCATTTCTTTTATACTTGAAAAAATGTTCCGAATTCGGGTCCTATTTTTTAACATTATCCGAAAACAGCCTTAAGAGTTATTGATTGTGTGTGTGTGTGTGTGTGTGTGTGCAAAGGCTTTTTCAGTTACTTTGCGCAATTGATTTATTTTTCCTTCTACATAACTTCATTCTATGCAAAATGTGAATTTAAAAAATTGTTTTTGAAAAGTTAATCAATTTCTTTAAAAATTCTTTGAATGTTATTGAAGACAAAAGATACACCCACAAAGGGATAACAGAGTTCGCAGAGGATCAGCTCAGGTGTAACTGGATTCAAAATTATGAGGTCCATCGGCAATAAATCTAGTTATTTTTATGTGTGGTGTTAATAATATATATCGGAATAAATAAAAGATACGAGAAAATCTTTAATTTGAAATCGAACTTAGTGAAGAATAATTTTGAATACGCATTAACGTGCATTAAAATTTTAAAGTATTTTCATAGTTACTCATTTTTGTAATAAGTTTAAGCTTAAAACTTTCAACTTTTAATTTACATTTATATCATTTTAAATACAGTGTGTTTAAATTAAATCAATATATAAATTACTGAAACTTATTATTTTCATGTGCAAAAATGCAAGTATTCTTCATATGGACATATTTTCCAAAGATAGATGCCGATGAAAACATTTTAAATTGTTTAAATCATCCAGCCCTTCGGATAAGGAAAGGAATAAAAAAAAGAATCGCCATTTTAATATTTTTATTCAGAACATTTTCTCAGAGATAATTTAAAATTTTGATTTTCAAGATGAGTTTTCCTGCTGATATTTTTATTAACAAATTGTTTCTTGTACAATTAGTTTTTACCGTGATCATTCAAGTTTTCCGAAACATTTTCGTCTTGCTCTGGGGATTTTGCTGTACTTCCTGGAAATTTCTCAGATAATAATTAAAATAATAAATTTATGATCGATTAGAAATAGAAAGTGGAGGTTTTGAATCGATTTAATATTTTGGATATTAATGTTAAAGAATTATGTAGCATCTAAGACCATTAGACTAAATAATAGTTTCTATTTTGTTTCAATTCCTATAAAATATCGAGCTTGCTAATTTCAGGGGCATACCAAAAACTTTATATACTTATAGATCAGACTGTTATCCAGCAATAAAAATGTCTAAATTCATTACGAAAAACTTTATTCACACGTGAACGTTACGGTAAATGGAAAGGTAAAGTAGTAGGCAATGACTTGATATTTATTTGTGATTATAAAAAAATCCATCTTTAAGAAAATTAACCTGGATCACACACACAATAATTGATAAATATTTCTTTGGTTTTACGCATAATCTGTTCATTTCATATTCACATTAGCTTTCCCTTTTGTGTAATCCTTAAATTTATCAGCTTACACTTATTAAATATAACGAGCTCATTAAAAAAAGATATTCTTATTCTTTTTTTAATAAGTAAGAAAAATGGATATTTTTCTATATTCGCAATAACGATCTTAACATTTGAAAATATCTTACAATTTAGTCGATTTTGTACCTCTTTCTTGGGTTTTTTTTTACCCCAAATATAATTAATTCTTAAAGTGTTTCATGCATGCAATATCTACCAACATTTTCATAGCGATCTTAATGTACCGCGGCAAACAAAAAGTTAATGATAAATACTGTACTGAATTAAATGGGACAAACGGTAAGAAAACGAATTTTTGTAAAACCTTAGCTTTTTATCATTACATACCTTAAGTAGACAAAAAAAACCTCTATATTAGTACAAAAAATTTCTTCCTGTAGCAGAAATGACCTCTTTGACTCGTCTTGGTATTGACGAGTCAAAGAGAGAAAAGTCAACATATATATGTTTTTAACTGGAACCACATCATCGTCGAACCACACTTGTATGGCACTTTTTATCATTTGTTCCGTTGTCGTGCAAATCATCTTAGCTAAACGATTCTTAAGAAAATGCCATACATTTTCAGTAGGATTCAGGTCTGGGGAATTAGCAGGCTAATTAAGCACTTTTATTTCATTTTCTCGCATAAAAATCTGGACCAATTTCGAATTATGACAAGAAACCGTCATGTTAAAATGTTGCATCAAATGATTCCATGAATGCAATAATTCTGCGTAATATTTATATGTTTTTAATTCATCATGGCTTTAAGAGGAACTAAGCTTCTAGTGCCATTTGTTGTGAAAAAACCCCAAAAATTTGTTTAGAAGGGTATTTTACAGTCTATTGGGTATAATCTGTGGTAGCAGAGTTTCATTCTCAATTCGTCTTACTACACTTGATTTGCGTCCCTGCACAAATAAATATGTTTCATCACTAAATCACGTTCACTTTTCACTTTTTTTCTGAATTGGAAAGTGCTTTTTCCTCGGTCTTGTTGCCTTACGGCTAACTTCCATAAGCCTTTTCCGTATAGTTGAGGGGCTCACTTCAACACCATAAACAAATAAACCCTTCGAAGGTCTTTGCTGATCATTTTTGGACTTATTTTGCTGTTTCTTATTAGAATTTTATCAGTTCTTGGAGTAGTTCTCCGTTTGATCACGCAATTACGTGGTCCGTCGCCAAAAGCCCTCGTGTAGCTGAACAGTGCGACGTTAATATTCAATCAATCAACCGTTTGATCACGCACTTTCCTTTCCTTTTTGGAGACAGTGTTCCAGAATCTTGAAATGTTCTTAAAATTATTTAAACACTTGATTTGCCACGCCAACTACCGTAGATGTATCTTTCACAGTCACAGAAATGTGCTAATTAAGAATGACTATTTTAGAATGCTTTCTTAGAGTAATATCCATCTCTGAACAAGTAAAAGTAATACGTGTTAAAAGGAACACTAAATTATAACCACCAGCTGCCCCACTGAAAGGCTAAAGTTACAATATTTTTAATGATAATTGATGTATATATAACTTAGAACGAAAAAGACCGGATCCTTTTAAAGTGTTCCTCCACTTAGAATTGTTTTGTTGTTTCATTTATAAATTAAAGATTTATCGACCATCCGGTATAGTGGTTAGTGATGCTGACTGCTATGCTGTTAGGCCTGGGTTTGAATCCCGGAGAAGGCATGGATGTTTGTAAATGTATTATGCCTTCGCGGCATGGGGGTACTATAAATAGTTGTCGAGCCGCAAGTCCTCTCTTGAGGTTAATGGAAGGGGAAAAGAGGTAGGTGCCTCTAACCTCCCCCCAGGGTGTTCTCCCTCAAAATTGGGGTGGAACTGAGCCAAATCGCACTGTTACCTGTATGGTGCTCAAAGCTACGGCTAACGACAGGCGTACAACTAGCCCCTTGCCACGATGAATTTCATGGGCATTGATCTGATGATGTTACTGTCGATAAGGCGGTAAAAGTAACAACAACAAATGTTACGCAAACAAGCCAATATTATGCTACAAATTGCATTTCTTACCCTGAAAATAGTTCGCAGCGCTATTTAATATAAAATCCCAATATATGAATAAGACTGGACAGTCTGTGAACCAAATTGCGTATTAGCGTACTTACTCGAATCTAAGCCGCACTTTTTTCCCAATGTTAATGCTACAAAAACTCGGGTGTGGTTTTATAATCAAAGGGGAAAAAATTCATTGAATTGGGCAATTAGAGCAACTACAGGTTCATGTATGCATTTAAAAGTTAATAAACTGATAAAGAAGTAACTAATTATTTACTTGTTATTGATTCTCATTTTAAATTTATTTTAATTTTGTAAAATTGGGTATCGATAAACCATTTTACTCTACTTTTCATTTTCACAAAAACTTGTTGAAAATTTTGATGTGAGGCTTAGAATTGATGACGGCTTAGATTCAAAAAAAATATTGTATATTCAATAATATTTTACAGGACTTTTGATTAAATACATGTAGGGCACACCATATCGTGTAAGAAATCAAATTTATTTCATTCATGCAGTTCCTTGAAACATACAGTTTTCATATTAATCTGTAACAGGATATATGAGATCACACTCTCACATCATGTATCGATTTAACTTCAAATGGCAGTGATCTACTTGAATACTGTCAGAATTTCATGCTCATACAGAGCAGAAAGTCACACTTTGCTGATCAATTACGTATTAGTACGTCTTTTTAACTCAAAATTTAGCAGCTATTGACGTAGCAATACTTTATTCAATTTTCATTGTCAATTTGCCGTTGACGTAATAATCAGTCATTTGACTTTTGTTTTCGTGTAGTCATTGCTGTATTTAGTATGTTCTATTTTCTTCGTAAGTTTGGCATCTAACGTGAAATAATATAAAAAGCTGTACAAATCTAAATTAATTTACTTTTAATCTCTAATTTTGCAATGGGTGTATATATTACAGTGGTCTTCAAACTTTTCAACTCACGAAACCCCCGGAACTTGAAGGTGCTTCCGTGGAACCCCTAGAACTAGAAAGAGTTTTCGTGGAACCCCTAGAACTAGAAAGTGTTTTCGTGGAACCCCATTCTATATACATACATTCGAAGTATATATTTCAAAATAATATTCACGATAGATCAACATGTTATGGGCACTTTATGTAAAGACAATTAAAGAAAGTATTACATATATTATTAAAAAATTAGATTATAATTTTTTTAACATAATTTACTCATTAATGTTACTTTTGAATCCAAGTGCCACCTATCCATGTATTATATTTAGTAACTGGGATACGAGCTTGCTTTTTTTCACGCAATATGTCGAAGTATTGATATGAAATGCAATCGCATTACTTATTCTGAGTTTAATTTGTCTTTATACATTATTTTTGTACCCACTTGCGTTTAAAAATATATTTCACTTAAACACAACACTCTGAATGGCATTAAAATGTTTATAAGCTGTGTGAGAAATCCCGTATATTTTGAATGTATTTGCATCCAAAGAATTGGAAGCTGTTCTTGATAAATTTAGATTTTAGCATCGAATCTGTTGATATAAGTTGTTTCCTCTTCTTCATAATAGGTGTTTTTCCACAATGCAAAAAAAATGCATTTTTCATTAGAAAATTTATTAGTTTTGCATTTTAGTTTTGCTAACTAGCGAGCATAAAATTATCTCGCGGAACCCGAGATAGTAAACTATAAAATACTCACAATTTAGTAGGAAGTATATATAAAGATAAAGCGTTTAAATACTCTTTCATTATATTATTATAAAAGTTTAGAAAGTGTCGCATAATAAAGTTATTATTTATAAATAAAAAAAATTTTCAGTTTTAATGAATAGGACGAGATTTAAATACTTATAACTTTTCAAACTTCATAGAGAACGTAAGTCTATTTTGCATACCGATTTAATTCTTCTTGATTTTTTTATTGGGACTCGGGGAACCCCTGGGTAGGCCTTGTGGAACCCCAGGGCTCCGTGGAACACAATTTGAAGACCACTGGTGTGCATTAGTGCATTAATAGTAACATATGTAACTATAGATCGGAACTCATTGCTATTAGTGGTGCTCTCGATAATGCTCTCAACTCTTATAAGGACAGTATCTGGATCCTGACACACAGCAGAAGCTCCATCCAATATTTGAAGAATTGGCCAAAAATTATGGACTGTACTGGTCTAGATATTTGATCCAAATTAGCTAGGTTTAGTCAGAGGAAACAAGTATGTCTCCAGTGGATACCATCACATGTGGGCGTGCCTGAGAACGAAGCAGCTGATGAGCTGACTGGTAGGGGTTGTGATCTGTCTAACCCCAGTTCCACTGTCTTAAGGTATCCGACTACGTTCGGAACCGTAATTTTAAAAAAGCGCATAAATGGATAATTTTCATGATATTTAGTGTCACTTAGATTAAAATCCACGTATAAAATTGTTTTAAGGACATTTTGACAAAAAAAATATTTAAATACAATATTTTGGTAAAAAAAATTTACTTAGAATAACCTTTTTTCAAAATGTTCTTTTGTGAAAAATGCTTCTATTGTAATAATATTTTACCTGTATATAGCTCAGACCTCTGTACAGAGGCTCAACTACGATGTTTGAAAAATTCACATTATTTTCACAGTTACAAGCAATTGAAATAATTATCGCGTCGTTTTTTTCTTAAAATCTCTCCCCTCTGTTGTCGTAAAACATGAATAAACCCACTCTAAGTAATATATTTCAAAAATTCTAGTTGAGCCTCTGTACAGAGGTCTGAGCTATATACAGGCAAAATATTATCATAATAGAAGCATTTTTCACAAAAGGAGAATATTTTGAAAATGAGTCATTCTATGCTTATTTTTTGTCAAAATATTGTATTTAAATAATTTTTATTGTAATACTATTCTTAAAACAATTTTATATACATTTTATAATCTATGTGACACTAAATATCATAAATATTATCCATTTATACGCTTTTGCAAAATTACGGTTCCGAACGTAATCGGATACCTTAAGCCATTCGGAAATTCATTCCCTCCAAAGAACTAAAATGAATTTGACTTGGCGAAACCCTCCTGCTCACCACTAGTACGCAGCTAAGAGTCCTGGCCTATCTATATAGTGCAGGAGTTCCAGGGCTCATCGGACGGCCTTGGCGCGCTTTAGAAGCGGTCACCTGCGTGGTCTGACTTTTGTGCAGGGGGTCAAGTCTTTCTTTACCTGTCCCTACTCTCTCCCTGCTCCTCTTCTGGACTGCTGGGGCATTTCCCTGCGACAATTGTATGAAGAGCAGGACCTGGTGTGTGTGGCCCTATTATGCAGAAAGGTCAAATGGACTTGGTGTAAGCTTTACTGCTCCAAGGGGATTGGAAACAACAACTTTGTATGATGTTTGTGTTTCTCTTTTGTATTCTATGTAATCATTTATATGCAAAATGTGCATTGTTGATTTAGGTTGCTATTTCCCTTTCCTATGGATTTAATAAGACTACTGCTATCTTTAAAAATTTGCTACTGTTCAATAAAACATGTGTTACAGCCAGTAGCGCACACAGGAATTTTTCAAGGGAGGGGGGAGGGGGTTCCGGAGTTGAAAGTTCACCATTCTTGTATCATGCTCCTTTTGATTTTGTCGATTTTCGGGAACAAAATACAGTAAAAAACAAATTTTTGAATAAAAAATTAGCATTAATTAATAAATTAATCATTAATAACAAGTACTTAATTAAATTTTACGCACTATATACTTAGAATTATAATCAATAGGAAAAAAATCAAGGGCTTTGGGGGGTCCGGATCCCCAGGACCCCCTTGTGTGCGCCACTGGTTAGAGCTATATATCATTCTTTGTTTTTTCATCAAATCTGCCAAATATATTTCCTTTGCATACTTTCGTTGTAGAATATGTAACATTTATTTAATTTTTTATGACTCTAAATTATTATCTTATTTTTTTCACTGACTTAAATATTTTTAAATTAGGAGGTGTAATTTGTGTCACATTAGTGGATCGTCTGAAAGAAGATCAATTAACAGCTACAGCGGAAGAATGCAAAAACTGGCAACAAAGAGTGCTTCATTTGGCTGCTATGTATATAAAAGAAAAGCTCAATGGCAATATTTGATAGATGCATGGCAAATTATTGTTTTCGGCATTTGAATTTTGTTTTTATTTATAAGAAATGGATTTTTTTGTTTGTTATGCTTTATGAGTGTTATTTTAGTTCCCATTGTAAATACGATATTGTAATACATATCTTACGAGATATCCATGTATATATTTTATCAAATGTATCTCGAATGAAATTAAATACGAGGTATTGGTTATGTATGCTTATTCTTATCATAACTTGGTAAATGTCATCAATAAAACCTATTCAAGCTATATGGTTTTCATTCGCATATTTCTTGTAGAGAGAGAGAGATTTAATCAATATTATATTTTATTATTACATATAACAAAAATTTAACTAAGAATAATAAAACTTGCAAAGGTTAAAACGCGTTTCAACACTTGTAATTAATTAAAAGAAACTGTAATCAATATAGTCTTGCACATTTTCTAAAACTATATTGGATGTTAGAAATATAATGTTCGACAGCAAGATCCAGCTTTCCTTTGAAGATAATCGAAACAAAGCTGTATAATCAAGATGCAGTAATTCCTGCATCTTTTTTCATATAATCAAAATGCAGGAATCAGCCATAAAAATTACGTATTAAACGCTAATTAACGTCCATTTTTTTCGCAAACCAGTTGGTATCAACATACATGATAGTATTAAAACTGGTAGATTGCGACAGATTAATACAATAATAGTGAACACTTGTTACTTTAACAGAACATTTGATACAACATTCTTCAATGCACGTTAGTTTGCGAATTGCGAAATTCTGATAGATAAATTAGTGTAGCAGTTTAGAGTGGTATCAATTAAAAATACCTAACGTTAAAAAATAATTTATACTATTTCTTAAATACAAATAAAAAAATGAGGAATTTACCCGTGATAAGAGATACTGTCTGTTTTGTTATCAGTTATTCCTTTTTATAGGATATTTTTCTGGCTTATTTTCTCATCGAAATTATATGAATATAACCTCATTTTGATTTAAGGAGTTATATATATATATATATATATATATATATATATATATATATATATATATATATATATATATATATATATATATATATATATTTAATATAGATGTTGTATGGTAGAAAATATCTTATATCTGAGGAAATAAAATAAATCCAATAAAAAAATATCGATTCCTATATAGAGTTTGAGCCGGTTGGGTGGCGTGGTTGGTTTGTCGCTCGCCTTCTGCTCCTAAAGTTGCGGGTTCGACTCCGGCCCAAGTCGGTGGATTTTCATGATGCAGAAAATCAACAGCGGCCTTGTCGTATGATCCCTTGAGTGTCCGCTTGGTTTGGATGCTTTATACGGCATGTAAAAGATCCCTAGAGTGTCTGTTTGGCTTAGGTGCTGTAGGAAAAATTAAATGTTATTGCAGGTTCGCATCGTCAGAATTCAAGAGCCTCCTCTGGGGAGGAAACTGGGTGTCAAAATTACTTGCGGTAATTGGTATGGCCTATGTCATACCATGCTAAAAAGTGATACCAGCTCCTGGGGAATGCACTAGGTCTGCAAAGGTTAAAACTACCAATGCGCAGCCCCAGTATTAAATATATATATATATATATATATATATATATATATATATATATATTATATGTATATATATAGGGTTTGAAACACAAGAACAGTGAATAAGAGTTTCATTTTTTCAGAGTTCCATTCATGTTTACTCTCAAAGTCAAACATTCATGTAGTGCATCTCTTTTACATTTTTCTTGGTTCTCTAAAGATATTTTTGACCTGAAAGGATTTAAAAAGTGTATGTGCGTCAGAGATTCGAGATAGACTAATTAAGAAGTATTATAAACAGTTTATATACATTTACTACCTAAACTTTGTTTTGTCGAATGGTACAAAATCAAGATTTTTAATGACTATTCCGTTTTATAAAACGTACTAATACATTTTAGCTTTTTAGGGCTAGAGAGTGTAAGTTCAACAAAAAAAAAGACTTAGTGTACAGTAATTATGACGAAAAACATTCATGCTCTTGATGCATTGATTGGTCTCGAAAACTACTCACTATTTCTTTCGGTCAGTGTTTCCTTGGCACACTGACCACTTTTCTATTTAGTATGCCTTTTTCCTAAGCCATTTATTTAATCCTTTACAAAGAATAGCACTAACTTTTTGTCTTTGCTATGTTTTGCGTTTAGTAGATCATTTAACGTAGGTGTGGAATATGATTTTAGATTAAAATAGTATTTACATTCTCCTCCTTATGTGTTGTTATTGAATATAATGACTTAAAATAAAACGTATAAATACATTATTTTTTATTATTCATATTGCAATACGATAAAAAATAGTTTATGAAAACATTTTTGCATTTTATTAAGCAACATTTAATGATTTGTGCTTTTTAAAAGAAAAATTTATCACACTTTTCAATAAAAAATATCACATTTCTTTTTCTTCAAAAACAAATATAATCACCCTGTAAATTATCTCGTTTTAAATATTAGGTTTTATATGCAATTAATTCTACAGTTTTCCTTGTTGTGATTAAAAATGGGAAGACAAAGTCTATAGGTCATTGAAAATTTAGTAGCTTATAACAAACTTTAAAGATGTGTTTCTGGTACGAGATTTTTAAAAAATAGTAAAGTGAAGTAATTCTACACTGAATGACATGATCGAGAACGATTTAGAGAAAGGAATACAATCCAAAATAAATCTAAGTTGATCAACAAAAAGTTCCTAGAATTTAGAGAGGGTTGACTTTTGTATGAGAAATAAAGAGAAAGCCCAAAACTAACTTCCAAAATTAAATGTGGAACCAGAAAAGTACTTTTTTGGGGGAGGGGGCATTCGAGAAACGATAAAAGTTGTACTTGAAAATAATTCAAAGAGCGAGCTGTTGTAAAAACAATCCTTCGTTAGCAAGATCAATGGTAGAAAAGACTGAAACTCGCAAAATATTTTTCAATTAGGTAGCCAGTTTTATTAATTGATGGAAAGCATGTAAACTTGCTTTTCGGCATGTGAATAGTTTTCGCTCTAATGGGAAAGCAGATGTTTAGTGTATACCAAATCAACAAAAAAAAATGATCAATGGGTCGTAAGATATGGAAATAGATCGATTACGGCTAGTGTTTATTAAATTAGGAATCGCTATCCCAAATGGGGTCGCCAAAAATTTTATGATTTGATAGATTTTTACACAAAATATGCCATTAATAATAATTGTTTTAGATTCTTACTGGAAGTTCTGTTGAAAATCACTCTGTTGCCACTAAAATCACAAGGACTTGTGCCATCGGCAGATTCGGGCGTTGCAAATTGATTTTAATACGATGTCCTAAGAGATTTTTGGCTATGAGTTGAAAAAGGATTGCCTACAATTTCTGAAACTGCAGTACAGTATGCCTTACCTTTTTGTACAACTTATTTATGTGAGATGACACTTTTGTCTTTGTAAACTATAAAACCATATGGCGTTGTTAATAAGAAATGATGATCTCAGAAGTGATTTCAAAATGATTACACTTGATAAAAAGATGATAATTTATGTATAATTTACTACGTAGTTACATTTTTATTCTGTTTTTTAAAACATCCATATTGTAATATTCAAAGTAAAAACTTATTAGTGCAAGTCAATAATATACTGCAAACGAAACATATAAACAAGAGTGTGTGTAATTACGCAATGCTTACGGGGGCGCACAAAATTTGTGTTAAAACAAATGAGGTCGCTGCCCCGAAAAGATAAAAAAATGGATTATGGAGTGGGGATCCATGCCAGCCACTATATCAGTACTTTGACATCATTGATGAATAATTCAATACAGTGGATTTTATCAAGTATTGTGTGCACTCCTACTGGAAATGCATAGTCGGTTTTTGACTTCCTTATAATCAATTAAGTCATGGGTTATTAGAATGATAAGCAAAGTTCATGCAAGGAGCAATACTTTTCCCGGATACACTGCGGAAGAAAATCTATAAAACCTGTCGCAGGTCAGCTGAAGGAATTCCTATGAAGCATTTTCAGTTTTAAAAAATTCGAAGATTGAGTTAACCATTTTGTTCACTCAAAAAACTTGATCCTCAAGATTACCTAATAAGCAACTAATTAACGAGAGATTGATTCTTTATTAACACCGTACTCAGAAGCAAAACGGGGTCTATTGGCGACGCATCTTGTAATTTGTAACTGTGATCAACTCACACCAGAGAGCAAGAATTTCACTCTCCAAACAACCCTATCACACCAACGTGAAAATTTTGAGCCTCTACAGATTTTAAATGAACTGGTCCCTCTGCACACAGGACAATTAGGACGTGACAGAAATACGCCAGCCGCATGAATCCTTCGATAAAGAAGTTTTTGAACAAAAATAATTTACCCAGAAAAGATGCTCCAACGCAATTGATACAAAGGAATTTAAGATGATGACATTACTGCAATGTTTCTGCACCCCCACCGAATGTAACCAACATATATCAACCTATGGATCAGAGTGTTCTGGAAATAATGAAATGGAACACTGCAGAGTGCTGCTACACACGGTGATAGAAGAAATTGAAGAACGTCGAGGCACACATCAAGGCAAGTTCTATTCACTATGCAGAGCATTCATGCATCAATGTGGCTGAATTTAGATAGCACTCACCATTTCTAAAAACGTACGCCGGCACTAGATTCGTCCTTTCCAGCCAAATGCCAGTAGCATACTCCAGAAAAAAAAGGCAAATCGAGACATCGGAACTCTTCAGTCAAATAAGCACAAAAAAATTAATTCAGCTTTATTGATGAACTTTCATGTAGAAAAACAAAGAAAATAATATTTCAATTAAATATTTTTAGTTAAATATTTATAAAATACATGTAATTGGCTAAGTATTAGTTGTCTGTGATATCAAAATATTTGTTTACTTTTTTTTCTAATCCTTTCCGTTCGAAAAAAAGGCAAACCAAAGAATAACGGGAAAAAAATGAATTCTTTATGCGCTTTCCCGATTTCCTTCAATTGTGTTAATGTTAGTATGAGTTCTATCAATAGAAGATTTTTAAAGCTTTTAGAATGTCTTATATTATACTAACTGTTAAAATATTAATTTAGAGTTCATTATAGACTCTTTAACAGTAAGAATAAATGGAGGAGTCTTTTTACTAACGTACTTTAATAACACACACAGTTCTAATATCTTCTATTGTTGTTGTTACTTATGCCACCTGAGTGACAGTAACATCAAATCAAGACCGATGAAATTTATCATGGCAAGGGGCTAGCTGTACCCCTGTCGTTAGCCGTAGCTTTGAGCACCATACAGATGACAGTATGATTTGGCTCGTTTCCACCCCAATTTTGAGGGAGAATGCCTTCGGGTTGGTCAGAGTTCTCCCATCTCTCTTTCCCTTCCACCAATCTCACAAGAGGACATGTGGCACGAGAGTGGCACATGTGGCATTTAGAGTACCCTCATGACGCGAAGGCACTATATATCTACAAGCATCCATGCCTTCTCCGGGATTCAAACCCAGGCCCTATGGTACCACAGTCAGTGTCACTAACCTCTATACTTGATGGGTGGCTCTAATGTCTTCTTATTACTTCTATCAAGTGGAAACAAGCAAGTCCTCCTTTAAAAATTTTCTTAATTAGATTAAGTAAAATTCCAAACGCTACCTGTTTTATGACATCTATATTTTCTAAGACTACATTTTGACTGGTATCTATACATCTCAACTATAACGTCTTTACTTCCAATTTTAATAACATTATTTCAAGAGTAAGTCGAAGCCTTTATAATTTCAATCTACGACCTACACCCGTAACCATCACATCATTGAATGAACTTCAATAATTTTTCGATTACTGTGTGTGTGTCACACTCGACCATTAACAGATCATAACCATTGTTAATTCTTTACACTCAGGGGACAATAGCTCAAGAACACATTATAAATTGAAAACAACGAATATATATGCAGCTCTCTCTCTCTCTCTCTTAAAATATCTTTATTTCACAGCAATAACGATACTCTACCTCCACTTACATTTTTTAGTTTTGCACACAAACAATCTTCCCGTCGACCAGAAAATGAGTAGTGCTTGATGTGCTTGAGCATGTGCAGCTCGAGTATGCTGCACCAACCAGTAATGCACACAAAAGTTTTCCAAGGAGGGGAGGGGGAAGGTCCAGGGTCGAAAGTCCACCATTCTTGTATCATGCTCCTTTTGATTTTGTCTATTTTGAGGAACAAAAAACAGTGAAAAACTAATTATTGAATAAATAATTAGTGTAAATAAAATTAATCTCTCATTAAAAACAAATGTTTAATTAAATTTTACGTATTATATACTTAAAATTATAATCAATCGGGAAAAAAATCAAGAGCTTGGAGGGGGTCCAGACCCCCTAAAACACCCCTCTTGTGTGTGCCACTGCCACCAACTATATTATTTTAAAAATACATTCATTAGGTATTCTGGCACAATCAAAAGGAGAATTTTTAAAAGTGCTCTGACAAAGTTTTAAATATTTCAAGTTGATAGCACGCGAGTGTTTTCTTAAATGTCTCATCGTATATATATATATATATATGTAATAATTTCCTCTAGCATCCTTTTAAGTAACTCTTTTTATAATATTGAAATAATCTTTTAATTATTTGGTTCAAATCTAACACCCTGATCTTAATCGTAATCGACTAATATTAGTACTTCATAAATCCTTTTCCCGCCCATTCTAGCCAATCAGAACTACGATTACGTAATCATCACGCGCTTGCACTGTTGGTATAGAACCAAACTTTTTGTGTAATCCCGCTCTCTTCCTCTGCCTTCATCATGTAAGAATGTAAATAGCTGCTCTTTGTGTCTTTGTGTTGTATCCTCCAAGATGTTGCTGTTGCTTGCCTCCTGTCCACTTTGCTTTATCATCGTCGCAAGTTTGTGTGTCTCGTCAGCGTGAAAATGTACAGCAATTTTGTCCTAAGCTTTTGATGTGTGCTTCAAAATAAAGATGTATGTTCACAGAAGATGTTGTAATGAAACACTGCTCACTCTCGACAAGAATATACCACTCGGCCAATATTTTACATATACACTGGTGACCAAAAGTTAAGCATAATTGAGATAATTATGTGAATAAAGAAGAAACTGTAAATCAGAATGGCGGAAAACGTGATATGAGAGTGTAAAATGGTTTTAAAATAAGGAAGTAAATCAAAAGAATGATAATAATTAATTTTATTATCCAAAATTACAATTTAAAAGATAACTGAGCATAGCAAGGATTCACACTTTAAAAAAAATGAAAGAAAACATTAAATGAAATACTGATGCTGCGGTTTAATAATGCGTGTGGTCACCTCTGACAGCCAGGCACGCAGCACAGTGATTTACCATGCTTGCTATGAGATGATGAATGAGTTGTGAGCTCAAACGGTTCTAAGCTTCTTGGGGAGCTCTCTTCAGCTCTGTAATGGAGCTTGTTGAGTGCGAAAGGGCTGCAATTTGTCTCCCGAGCATATCCCATACATGCTCGATAGGATTTAAATCAGGGGAGTTCGCAGGGCACGACATGCGCTGGAAGTTTTCCGTTTCAAGGAAGTCATAAATCAGCACCGCTCAGTGACATGGCGCATTATCATCCATGCATATGAAGTCAGTACCGACAGCACCTAAAAAAAAGCGAACATAGGGCTCAAGAACTTCGTCTCTGTATCTTTGAGCAGTCACAGACCCCGTGTCAAAGAAATGGAGGTCTGTGCGGCCGTCCATCATGATGCCTGTCCATACCATTACTCCCCTTGATGGAAAATGATGTCTTTCCGTTATGTTTCTTGGTTCAAATCGTGTTCCACGTTCTCTCCATATCGTTACCCGCCGAGAATCACTACTCAGACTAATCCGGGACTCGTCACTGAACATCAAATTGGCCCACTCTCCCACACTCCAATGTTGATGTCAAACTCCAGTTCAAATGAGCGTGTTTATGCGCAGACCTGAGAGAAATGCAAACTGCTGGTCTTCAGGCATACAGACCAGCATGATTGAGTCTCCTGTAAACAGTTTGTCTCGAAAATCGTATTCCTGTGGTGACTGTGAACGCCGAACCCAGTGCTCTGGCAGTACTGCCCCTCTGTTGTCGCGCACTTATTACCAGATATCAGTCTTGGCGAGGGGCTATGACTCTTGGTCGACCTGATGCTGGTTGTCAAGTAACATCTCCCATTCTTTGAAGCATCTGCCACAGTCTTGAGATCACAGACTGGTCCACATTCAGAATTCGAGACACTTTGGTTTGTGATCGTGAGGATTCCAGCATTCCAACGATTCTTCCTTTCGTAAACATGTCCATTTGGCACCTTTGTGCCATCATTCACCTTGTTTGATGGTTAACTGTGCGTTCATTCTCAAAGCAGTTGCAATAAACTTGTCTGAACTACCTATGCTCTATGAATCGGTTTCTCCGCGTTCCGACATATACGCCAGTGTTTCGCGCAGGAAGTAGTCGACTGGAAAGTTTTGCATAAACCCACAATGTTTCTTCTTCACCCAATTAATATCAGCAAGAAATTTGGAAAAATTTTACGAATATTTACTCCATGTTTTTCGCATTTTACGATTTATGCTTAACCTTTGGACACCAATATATATATATATATATATATATATATATATATATATATACATATATATATATATATATATGTATATATATATATATATATATATATATATATATTCTGAACTTCCACATTGGCGAATTTTCCCCAAACGTTTCAGCACTTCTACTTAGGAACTAAATAGCTGTCATGTAATTTAATAACAAGGGCTTACTTTTTAAATTATTTTAATACATGTACACTCAGGAACATTGAAAATAGCGACACAAGAAGGAAGCTAAGTACAATCGCGAAACTCTGCAAATAAGTACAGCGTAATGTGATATGCAAATGATCCAAGTTTTGTGCCAATACGCATGCTCATACTCGCCGAGGTGACGCTACAATCAGAAAGAGGGTGCTATATAAACCAGCGCAAATTCGAAGATTCATAAACGTGACGATTACCCGCCGATTGTAGGAAGACTTTGGTAAGCGAAACATGCCAGGTATACGTGCTAGAAGACATTTCTCACAGATAAGCGAGTTTGAGAGAGGCCTGATCATCGGGATAAAAACTGCAGGCTTGTCAACGCGCCACGTTGCTGGCCAGGTGGATCGATCGGAGTGTGCCGTTAGAAATTGTTGGAAGTAGTGGACACGAGAAGGTACCCACGCGCGGAAAACCGGGTCTGGAGCGACCATGAAGACCACGAGGAGAGAGGATCGAAGGATCGTGCAGCAAGCACTTGTGGACCCCACAGTGACTCGTTCAACGATACAAGCAGACGTAGGCGTAGCAATTGTTCCACAAACAATTTCCATACACCTTGCAGAAGCCAATCTTAAATCCAAGCGCCCTTTCTGTGCACTCCCTTTAACACCGGAACATCGGCAACTGCGTCTACAGTGGTACCAAGCCAGATCAATGTGGAATGTCACAGATTGGCAAAAGGTTGTGTTTAATGATGAATCTCGGTTTGTTTTGGGGACAGATGATAACCGTGTACGGGTGTGGAGGCACCCTAGTGAGCGGTACAATTCCCCCCACACTGTTCTACGTCACACTGCCCGCACAGCTAGTGTAATGGTCTGAGGGGACATAGCCTATGATAGCCGGTTCCACTTTAATTGTGATGCGTGAACCTTAACGGGCCAACGTTACTTTGATGATATTCTTCGACCCCATGTTGGACCCTTCCTAAATGGTCTCCCAGGGACAATTTTCTAGCAAGATAATGCTCGTCCGCATACAGCAAGAGTTGCTCAAGGCTTCTTACGTCATTTTCAGACTCTTCCATGGCCACCCGCTTCCCCGATTTGTCCCCTGTAGAGCACGTGTGGGATCAGCTAAAATGGCAAATGCCATCGTGTCACTCTGTACATGATTTAGAGTTGGCTGTTCAAGATTTGTGGGCCCATCTGCTTCAGGACAACATAAGGTGTTTAATCAACTCAATGCCGGACCGTGTGGCGGCATGTATTGCAGTTGGAGGTGGTCCAACGCGCTATTGAAGTTGCCCAGTATTTGTGTCGTTGCACACCCTGTATTCGTTTAATTGTCTTGTTTTTGAGATCAAGGGAATCTCTCATCTGTTTCATTATGTGAATTAAATTTCATTTCAATCCAATGCTTTCTTCTTGGGTCGCTATTTTCAATGTTCCTGAGTGTACATATTGATATATATTTTGTGTGTGCTTCCCTATAAATAGCTTTCATGGATATGATGCAGGGACGTAGCTACCACCGCATCAGCCGTATCAATGATACGGGGCCCTTCCAAACTACAGGGGCCCCAACATATGTAACTACAGTCCCACTAACAGGACTTCCATGTCTAAAAAGGGCCCCCGAAGGAATTTTGATACAGGGCCCCCTCAGAGCTAGCTACGCCAGTGATATGATGCGAAGAAATAAACATTTGATAAATTTTGTACTTGCGAGAACATGAGACGATGTCTTTGGTCGAGAAAGTTTATGTTTAACATTTTATTTATGTTCGAAATTTTATTGATGAATTAGATTTGTCACCAATATGTTAAACGTATAAAAATCAAATTTTTATTCACTTAATTATGATTTTTTTAAGGAAATTACGAGAACTTATTTAAAAAAAATACACTGATTTAGAAAAAGAGATAAAGTATCCAATGGGGAGGAAGCGCTTGAAATTAAATAGCACGATAACGATTTAACCTCTAGAACCGGTCTTTCAAGACTCGATTGAAAAATTGAAATACATCAATGTATAGGATCTTGTTTATTGGATTGCAAGGGCCTACACTAGCATAAGGGCATCGTCAATCTCCAAATCGTGGAAGAAGCTGCTAGTAGATGAGGAACGTATAGAACTAGAAAGAATAGATGAAACCTAAGACATCATTCTACCTTTAGTGGAAAATATCAGTGGATGAGAAAATGTATTTTTCTAAGGAATCGAAGGTTGGATAATGGATGATGATTAATATGAAGTAGGATTAATGGAAAAATGATTTCTCTTGTCACACGTTTTTGCTGACAAAAAAATCAAAGATCATGATCAAAAGCATCAACTGTTGAGCGTCTCAGAATTTCACATAACGACGGATTACGGTTCTAGAAACTGCAGTTAAATACAATAAGCAACAATGAGCTAGAAAGAAAAAACTTGGTAGAGAAGAAACAGCATTCGTCATGAAAACAGACTATGATCAAAAAAGTTTCTTTGAATCATCAAGGAGTCGAAACTTTTTTAAGTGCATTTAACAATAGACTATTCTGTAAACTCCTTTCTGTTGTTGTTGTTTTGTGTAAAACGTGGTTTTAATTGGTTCATAATATGTAACTTGCAACATTGTTTGACGTTTAAAATAGGCCATTTCTTAACATCTCATCACTATCCGACATTTCTGATTATTCGACAATGTACTAATTCATTTATGTTGGATAAACGAAACTAATACGCTAACGAACGAAAGTCAGCAAGCATTATATATATATATATATATATGTATAATCACGCATTACAAATATAAGATGTTTCCAGTTTACTCCATTTACTATAAAGGTGTCCAATTCCTTCGACAACAAAAAAATAAAACAAAAAAAATTATAGGTATTTTTTTTAGGTTCAGCTTATCTGGACCCCTAGGTGCTCACCCCAAGTAGCCAATGGATAAACCGGCACTGGCATAGGGACCTATTGACCTATTACAGATTATTAACTTTTATACTTTTGATAAGGTTCAATTAAGTAAATCACTCTACTCATATAAGTATTTTTGATATTTTGATTGGCAGTATTCTTTATTATTGGTTCACAGATCTTTTGTGATTCCGATAGATGAATATTATTTAAATATGTGGCCTGGTTTCGTAAATGAAAAAAAAAGGTTATACCAGCGTTTCTCAAACTGTGGGGTGCGCCCCGCCCCTACGGGGCGTGATAAATCAACGGTGCGAGCATATCGAAAAGTCGAGAATAAAGCATTATTTAAAAACATTATTAATTTACTGAAAGGAAGCAAAACAAAACACAAGAAAAAATAGAATGCGCATTTACACTGATGTATAGTATATTTATAAATGTATTAGTACTGCTCAAAATGCATTTAATAATTAATTTAACAATGCCATGTTATGAACAAGTTTAATAGTTACCAGTGACCTCCCCCCCCCCTTCCCATTTTTACCCCAAAACTCAGTTAAATCACAGTTATAAGTCATAATTATCATTCAGCGACACACAACTATATATATGGAGAAAATAAGGTTTAGAAATGAGCAATGATTATTTACAGTAAAATTGTGTGTAATAAAGCATTAATTATCGCATATAAAAAATTAATTTAATAACACATTTCTAGTTGCTCTTTCTAACTACAAATCATAAGGAGTGGATCGAGACAGCTCCATGCACCCAGATAGTTTTTTTAATGCAATGCTAGCGCCATCTGTTTTCCAAAATATTAATTATTTTTGTTAATATGTCTCATGATTATTTGTCAAACCTCAGTTTAATGAGCAATTAATTTAGTTAATGAAAAATAATTCATTGTTTTATAAAATAAAAATGACTTAAAAAGCGAAATATATTGAATCATGTAAATTTAACTAAAATATCTATAATTTTGCTTTGCATGAAGAAAAATTAAAGCATAAAATATTAGAAATATAAAAAACCGTAATTTATTTTTTAAAAGAATTAATTATATATAATACGTCAACTTTTCAAGTAGTATTTTAAAAGTATCCTTTAAGAATAACTTTCTCAATATAATATAATATTAGTACATCTATTTGTACATGTATTAATATTATATTAATATAACATTTAAGCTATTTTTTTCCAACACACATATTACGATATATTGAGATCAAATATTATCACCAGGATATCATATTTCAATTGTATATTTATGCCAGTTGTTAAATGTGAATGACTTGAAAGATAGAAAAAAACCCCACAAAAATGAAAATAAATTAATCTTATTTATTAACTGAACTGAGAGCAGGAACCTCCACAGTTAGAGGAACTATTTATTTTAATTACAATATATAAGTATGGTCAAAATCTGTATTGATGGATGTAATTTCTTGTGAATTTAACAGTAATTCTTCTTTAATATATTGTTTACTTCTTCAGTAGTTGAATTTTTTAGTGTACCGGCAGGGTATATATCTTTTTCTCTTCGTCTAGAGAAATGTCCAGGTTGTTTTTCAATCTTCTTTTCTATATTTATAGTCGAGGATTCCATCATTTTAATTCTTTCACTATTAAGCTCCTCCATTTTTTAAATGCCTTTTCAAACAGAAAGGTCAAGTGAAGACTTGATCACAAAATGATCAATGATTCTATGCACGTTCATTTCAGCCTCCATTTAAGAAAACAATAAGTATGAAAAATTGATTACAGAAAATTAAAAAACGAACTGACGAATTAAAATAACCAGAAAGATAATAAAAGAATTAAGAAAATAAAGCAACAAAAATAATAACAAGAAACCAAAAGTAAAAATTATCCAAAATGTAAATAAAATGCAATAAGAACTTCAATAAAAATCGTTCGATTAATACAGCAATACAAAAATTGTAAAAATTGTAACGCTATTACATTAGTTTAGTTTCCATATTGTATAACAGATGATGCTAGCATTGCATTAAAAAAACTTCCTGGGTGCATAAGCACTGTCTCGATCCGCTCCAAAATCATGGGGTTTGGCTAAGACTCGTGCAGCCATCTAGTGAAGGAAACCTCAACTAATGCTGTCCCTACAAGAGGAAATAAATACATTTTAAAACCTCCATTAAAGTCTAAGAGCAGCAACGTTTCCGAGGAAGTATTTTAGAAAAGCTGATTCTTTAATATATCTTTCTATATGCCTTTCTGAACAGCGTGCGGGCTATCTGGATGCCAGTAAACGTTGCGTTTATTAATGCGCATCATACCTTTACAGGTAAAAATAATGATTTTTAAATAATTTTAGGAAGAATTTCTTTTCTAAATTTAAAACGTTATTAACAACATGAGTTTATTAGTGCCAGACGTTTTTGTTATTGAAATAATGTGCCAGATGCTATTTTTTATAAACAAAAATAATTAATTTCAAACCATTTTAGAATGTCTGCCATTTTAATATTATTTTATTTATACATAAATAAGTATAAATTTAATTTGGCAGACAATAATTCGGTTGTTTACTCAATAACCAGACAGATTTATTGTTATAAAAATAGCGTGTATGTAAAATAGTTTAGCTAGTCGATCACTGCCTGCGTGAGAAAGATAGCGATAATTGCGGCAGCACATGTTTGTGGCGCATGTTTTCAGGATTGTGTCAGTCCCAAGTCATATGTCTACGTTTGTCGTTGTTTTTCATCGTTTTGAGTAAAATAATATCATGATGACTAATAAAAGGAAATGTGTTTTTTTCTATGGCAAAAATGAAAAGGTAATAACTTTTGTAGAAGAAAAATTGAAAAAAAAGTAAAGAAGTTTCATCTGTGTACGTGTTAATTTTAATTTAAAATATAGCAACATTAAGTTACCAGAGGAAATTAATACAACCAATGGATACCACAGACAATGTTACAGTTCTTTTACAGCCTTAAATGCTATAGTTAGGGGGATTTCCACTAACGCCGATACCAACATCGATGTGTTATGCAGATGGTAGTATTTATAAAACAGATGAAGCACACAATTAATTAAAGTTTTCGAGAAAAAAGTTAGCAAGGTTAATCAGCAATCCTTATTATTTGTTTGTTACACCTCATGAAAAAATTACCGCAAGCTTTCGATGGCATATCAAAAAAATTCCTTAAAATGATTTCACAGTTTAAATTATCTCGCATTGACATTATGTTTGATCGGTATTTCATACCTCCCATAAAAGATTGTGAGCGTTTACGTCGCAACTAAACAACCAGTACAGTTTCCATCGGACCTAATCAAATTCGGCCTCATAATCTTGCTGGTGAACTCAAAAATACTCAGTTTAAGGAAGCTCTTGTAAATTTTTGTATTGATCATTGGGCTAACGATAACATGTTTCCTTTATTGGGAATAAAACTATTTATCTAAGCTTCGATAAGTGCTATTCGTATCGCGTTGTAAATAACTAAGTTATTAGAAGTATTGAAGAATCATTATCATGTGTGAAGAACACGAAGAAGCTGATACTCGAATTATATATCATATTTGCCAAATAAACGTTGACGCTCAATTTGTGCGCTGCTCAGACTCAGATATTCTGATTATACTTCTTGGCAATATGGATCCTCTGAATGTATCTTTGAAGTCTTGGATCCAATAGGGCGCAGGAAACCATGAACGTCTAACAAGCATCAATGATTTATACCAAGGTCTTGGTATTTCTTTATCGAAAGTTCCACCAAGTTTCCACGCAATAACAGGGTGCGATTACACCCCAGCATTTTTTCGGAAAGGTAAACTAAAAGATCCTTCAAGCTTCTCGAAAAATCTTTCGAGCACCAGTTAGCATGTCAAGAGATTATAACTGACGATGAAGATGAAATTGAACGTAGATTTGCCACATTGGAAAAATTTATATGTCACATGTATGGGTGCCTAACTCTTCAAATGTTGATGACGTTCACTTCTATATATTTTCCAAAACTAATCAATCGAAAAAACCCGACGATAATTTCGAAAAGAAATGTCGAAGTTTCGATTCATCGAGCTTACTACAATGTAAAGCTGAATTATATCAGCATTTATTGCGAGTGCGGTATGTGACACAGTTTTGGAAAAATGCTCATTTAAAAAAAAACTATCATCTTTATCGGCGTTAGCTTCCGGGTGCATCATTAATGATGACAAATACGATTTCGTTTGATTTGCTGGGGAGCAGTTTCCATCATCAGTTCCTGACATTATCATAAAAATTAAAGTATCATTTTAATATGATAAATCGAAAGAGTAAATTATTAGTTAGGCCATGATAACCAAATAATGATTTTTTTTTTTTTTTGCTCCAGAACCACTACTAGAAAATCAAAACACAATGCAAAATGATGATGATATTGATTATCCTGGGAGCAGTGACGATGATGATGACTATGGAGATGCATCAGTTTTTTGTAACACTATTACGGAATGAAAATACATATTTCAGGGGAAAATATATTCTCATTATGTAACAATAATATGTATAAAAAGAAATGAGAATTTTGTTATTGCATCTCAATGGCAATTTTTCCTCTATCTTTTATAAAATCATTTTATTCAGTTACAATGAAATTTGTATTACATTTAAAAAGCGATATTTTTTCCCTTTTGTTAAAAATACTTTAATCAATTATTTATTACTATTTTAATAAGAATTTAAATACTAATTTTTTATTATACTCATCATCAAAGACATAAAAATAAAAAAGTGTTTTCGAATACTTTAAATAGTGTAACGTAATCCTGTCTCTCTTCCGCCTACCTACTTAGCCACTGTCTCTCTCTAACGCATGCATAATACCGCGGTATACTACACCAATAAATCGGCCTGGCTATTAAGTAAACAACCGAATTAATGTCTGCCAAATTAAATTTGTACTTATTTATGCATAAATAAAATAATATTAAAATATGACAGACATTCTAAAATGGTTTGAAATTAATTATTTTTGTTTATAAAAAATAGCATCTGGCACATTATTTTCAATAACAAAAATGTCTGGCACTAATAAATTCATGTTGTTATAAATTTAGTGAAAACGACAAATTTCTTCCTAAAATTATTTAAAAATCAATATTTTTACCTGTAAAGGAATGATACGCATTAGTAAACGCAGCGTTTACCAGCAGCCAGATAGCCCGCATGATGTTCGTAAGGGCATAGGAAATGATATATTAAAGAATCAGCATTTCTAAAATTCTTCTTTTTCTAACGTTGCTAGCTCTCTTACTATTATGACTGAGTATAATTTCAATAAACTATGATGTCTTTGGTATCTGATTGCTACAATATATATAAAGAATCCGGCAAATGATATCTCCAAAAATTCCACAGATTTTTTTATAAAGAAGAGAGGAAGGTTATTATATGGAATAGTCGGGAAATATGGATATCGAGTTTTTGGTTCTGTTTGTAGCTGCTAATGCAAGGAAAAGTCATTAATTACTCAAAAAAAAAAGACTCGTGATGCATTTTAGTGAGAGTTGATCGCTTGCTGCCGTATTACTCGTTACAGAGCAAAATGTATTTTGTGATTTTCAAAAGTTTTTGTATAAGTTTTCAAATATTTTAATCTGCTAGTATATACGTTACTTGAAAACTGATGTACACTATAAGAATTGTAGTTTGTTATACGTGGTCACACATTTTAGCAGCTAATGTTTCATCCTTCAGTTTAAAGGTTCATTTTCCAAGATGGTGTATCAGGTATTATGGCATACTAGATATTTCATAACATAGGAAGCACGGTCTTCTATTATTTACTACCCGTTCACATGTTTGTTGAGATTACGGATAGCGGATGTGTGATTAAAATCCATTGCTAGATTTCATGATTAAATAAAATCCCAGACGATCAGTTCCAGCAACTTCTTTGATTTCATTTCCTGAGATCAAGAGTGGACATCGACAGTCAGCAGTTACAGGTGAAGTTGAAACTGAATGTCTCTGGGAAATGGAACGCGAAGCGTTCCTCCATCCCATACCTGGAAAAATTAGATCGTTGACGACGAACTTGATTGGAGCGCCTAGGTCCCTGTCGGCCTCTAATCTCCTGTCATGGAATTTTAGATGACTGTAACGAGTTTTACAATTGCCCTTTATAAGAAGGATTTGAATTTAAAAAGAATTACATTAATATGCAAAAGAATTTTACAGGGAGTAAAAATTTATTTAAAATGTAGTAGGAAGTTCAGCTCTGTAAGAGCATGAATAACTAAGAAAAACACAACGCCCAGAGTGGGCGGAGTATCGTTAGCCAATCAGAAAAGAACTGCAATTCAACGAAGTTGGATCACAATGAGAGAAATATTTAAGATTAGGAAGAAAAACATTTAGAATATAAGGTAAATATTTGTAATTGACAAGAGAATCTACGCATTATTGATAGAGGAGCAAACTACTCTTAAGAGACAATTTAATTTTTCAGTTGAGTCTGTACATTTAGAAGATTTTTCCATTTCGGTGAGTAGAGAGGGAAAAAGGGTAAAAATCTTTTGCATTTCGATGATGGCTTGAAAATAGCCAAAATCGCTTGAAGCATTTTGTGGAACATTAAGTGTTTCCTTGTTAGATGAGTTATTTTTGAAATTTTCAGACTTTTCTGACGCCGAGGAGGCAAATCCGGGTGCTGACATCTGGTGTTTGGAATTTGAGTTAAGAACTTGTGAGTAAAGTAATCCGGGAGTTACTGGGGTGGTATTTGAGTTACGTTTTAGGTTATTAGCGGGGGATTTTCCCTTACCTTTTCTAGGCTTGGGAAAGAGGGGACATTGGCTTGAGGAGGCCATATGGCCTTTAGCTTTACAATTTATACAGAGCGGGTCTGCGATTTTTTTCTTTAATTTCGCACATACCTGTCCTGTGATTTTCACCACATTTCAGGCATCGCGTTTTCATGTTACAGTTACTGGTTGCATGATGGAAGAAATTACAATTATTGCATTGCGTAATTCTGTTTCCTTTTTTGAAGGGGTCAATCTTTATTTGCATGTAGAGACAGCTACGTATTTGAAATATGTCATTGACATTTTCATCACGTGCTATCTCTATCATGTAGATAGGGAGGGGAGTTTTCGTAATAAATCTTTTAAGTTGGATGGTTTTAACTATTTTAATTCCTTTGGATATTAAGTCATTCTTAATATCCTCCGGGTCAATGTCAACGGGTAGACCTTTGATGACCAATTTAAGTGGTCTAGATAGTGGGGGCTCAATGACATAGAACTCAAGGTTTTTATCTTTTAAATAGTTAATAATTTCATTATGATCGTTTTCGGTTTGAGCTTCAATTTTTATATATCCTTTGGTATGGGTGTTGGTAGCTGTGGGATATTTTCTGTGTAAATCTTGGAGAACCAAGTTATAAGAATCAATGATTCTCATAAAGATGGGTTTGATTTTATAGGCTGGGGTGACATCCTCGACGTCAGTCTTGTCAGAAGTTAGTGCTTCAAACGTATTGTTAATTTTAATTTCCTTCTTTTCTTCTAAAGGGGTATTTTTTGCTGTTTTCTCTTAGGGAAAACAAAACCCGAATCAGTAGAGTTTTTAGATTTGTTAGACTTTGCCGGTTTGGTTACCGGAGCAGCAGGTCTTTTGACCGCTTTTGGTTTACTATTTTGAGGACTAAGGGCAATTGGGCGAGGTAAAAACTCAGTCATCTTACCTTCCATGGATTTAATCTTCGCCTCCAATGTCTTCAGTTCTGCCTCCAGTGCTAGCTTTGTGTCTGGCGTCGGGCTGGGTATTTCGATTTCAACTTGTAACATTTGCTTGATGTATTCTAGACGAACTAGATAAATGTCCTTTTCCTTTCCTGAGTATCTGTTATTAGAAGAGCTTTGATCAGTAGAGTTTGGACCGATGTCCTGCATAATTATGCTCTGGTCAAAGACCTGGTGTTCCATAACACGTCTTGCTCGGACGAGAATCAGGGCTAGAATGACATGAAAAAATTGAATGTGGCCTGAAGTGGTAAGGCATTTATGAAAGAGACTCTCCTGATTGGTTGAGAGGATGAGGCAAGGAGACGTGATCAAGGTGACTGCTTCGGAGGCATCCGAAGTTTGCGTACAGGCGAAGTGAGAAATCAACCACGTTTTCCTTCCAATACTCAGTTAGGTTACAGTTAAACAATAACTGCAATTCAGCGACAAAAAGATAATAATATACCAGGTGATCTAAATGTCAGGACGAACTTTAAAAATGAATAATTCGAAAACGAATCAAGATGCAAAGATACGGTTTGCACCAAACGGATGGAAAAGAAACTGGGTTTTGTGTAACAACGAAAATAAAAGGTTCTGTTGGCGACCAGCAGAGGGAGCTATAGTGTTTTATTGCTCCAAAAGATGATTTACAAATGAAGAAATGTTGACCGCTTACAAGTCAGCGCTTAATTACAGTTAATTAGTACTGCAGTAAATGTTCAATTAAATGTCCATAATTCAGAAGTAGAGCTGTGAGACGAATACCACACCGTTCACAGCATTTAGTGAAATTTCTTGCGTAATGGCAGACATATTTTAGCGGATGGCATCTTTCAGTGATGCCAGGGCTGGACCGTGACCTTTGGGGCCCTAGGCTAACAATATCTGAGAGGCCCTCTAAATAGTTAAAATTTTTGCAATTTTCTTTAAAAAAAATTTCTGCGAGAAAATTTAAAATATATGAAACTTAGGGTTTTTTATTTCAATCGATTTAAATGCGTTATGAATAATAACATAATTTACAAAGAAAACACTCACACTTTTCTACACTTTTGTGCTGCAAATTCTTTTATTCACTCATCACATTTTAAGTCTTTGGTGAGATCAGTATTAACAGAAAGAGTGATAAATAATTAAGTCTAGTATTTGTCATTGTTGTCCTGTATTTGTTTTCTAGTATGTAGTAAATTTTAGAGAACGCACGCTCCGCTTCACAACCAGTAATAGGGAACATAAGAAAAATCTTTAAAATGGTATACAAATTTGGAAAACGTCAACATGTTTCTTTTCAAAAATTAAATTGAACATATCACTACAAGTATAGGAATCTAGCTCAGTTTGTTTTAGATAAGTTTTGAGTTGAACACACACACACACCTTCATTTACTAAATGTTGGTGTCTACGTCATTTGAATAGTAATAAATAATAGCGGGTGTCGATGTTCTTCTTACTTTGTGTGTGTGTGTATGTGTGATCTTGCAAATCCATCAAAAAATTAAATTTCTTACTGTATTCTGCATATACTATTAATAGATATACCACATATATCTATTAAATATATGTGGCAATTTGAGGAATAGCGAACATAAGTTATACGTGAAAGAGAGCCCTTAGGTCAAGATGCATACCATTGCACTCCAGTAAATCCGCAACTTCCAGTAGGATTGGACAGATTGATCGACATTAAAAATAGTCGGTACCCCCTATACCGACAATGTTAAATTGAGCCATTTTAGGAACCTGTTTCTCAGAAACTGTTAAATATAAAAATTTCAAATTTTGTCTGTATATTAATTAGGCTTTTTTATTTAAATAAAGGTAAAATGTTTCAAATACATTGTTTACTTTTTTCCAAAAAGTTCATCGTAAAAGTATCGCTTTGAAATTTGTGAAAATTGTCATTTTTTTTTATGATAACTGCTTCTGAGCAAAATATGTTGAGAAAATCTCCAAGAAAGTAGGTCTATTACATATGGTTACATATTATTTATGTGAAGTAAAAATTGCAAGTATTTTCATTCAGTATTTTCAGTGAAAAAGGTACACGCAGTTTGAAAACAATCATTTTGAGAAAATTGCATCTTTAGTGTAAAAAGGCCCTTCATCACAAAAATAATGAATTACAACATGTATTTGCCCTATTTTATTAAACATTAGTATCTTCTTAATTTTTTAAGCATAAAATAGGAAACAAAAAAAGTCTTAAAATGTTCAGAAAATACATATATAGTATTTTTCAGTTTTTGTTCAGCGAGATTTTTTTTAGCATTTTGCATCAATTTTCACAAATTATGTAACAATCTGTGAAGAATTTTTAACTTTGATGCATTACAAATATCAATTTTGACCTTATAACATCATAAATGTAGGATTTTCCTTTGAAACATTTTGTTAAAAGGTTGAGTCATATCCTTTTCAGAGGACCATTAATCTCAATTTTATTCATTACTGCATTCCGAAGCAGCGCCGTCTAGTGAGCTTTCGTAGCTCCGGCTTGAATAATTTTTCGGCAGAGGCCTACTAACCCCTGCTTGTTCAACACGTTACATCTTTACCGCATTTTCGCGCCCTGCGCGGCACCACCAGTCCTAACGTCCAAGAATGAGAAAGGTTTATTTTCCCGTCTTCTAAAGGTATAACTCAACTTTTAATTAACCTAATTCCTGCATGTCTTTCTCTTTGTAAATATCCCCTTTTGTAAATATTTCCCTTTAACTTTAATTAAATTCTTTTTTACTTAAATGAAGTATCTGTGTTTAAATGACTTTGATTCAATTAATTCATCACTCACCCTTAAATACTTACCCCTAGACAAACCACCTCGCCAATCTAAAATCCCGCCTTCTGAAGAGTCTGATTTTTATTCGAAGATTTATTCGGACTCCCACAGAAATAATTGGGGGATCGCCTGGGATTTGATTTCAAAAATCTTCTCTAAATAATAAGTTGATAACCTTCTAACTCTCTTCTTCTTTAAAAAAAAACCATTTTTGGCTGCACGCCTAATTTACAAGCGGACTGAATCGAAAATGCGCGGATTGCTTCTCATAACATACTAACATTTAGGTGAATAAAACGACTCCCGGAGTCACAAGTCACAACTTAAGATCTTACAAGATCGCTCGCCGAAACCACGTTATTTTCTGCCGTGTACAACAACTACAAGAGTTTCATAAGTCCAGTGTCTATTTCAAGATTATCAGTAAACACGTCGTTCAGTGTATCAGGTACTTTTTATATTTTTCTTCAAAAAGAAAAATCTAAAAGAATACGTGAGCAAGTGTTAATTTACTTATGAAAAAAAATTGTTGTAGTCGATTTCATGAAGTAATTTATATTTTTAAATATCACACACACACATTTTTGTATTTTTCTGAAATACTTTTTTTTTTCTATTTGTGTATAGAAATCGTATCAATTAAAATTTTCTACGAGTATATCTTTTAAAATATTAAGAAAGTCGTACGTAATATTCAAGTTTTTATTTGTATCTCAATTAATAAGGAATTGCATTTCATATGAAAAGTTTTCATTTCTTTGGTTACGTCATCGACCTTGAACTAAGAGATTAATGTCTTACATTCCTAAACATTTTACCGTTTCGATGAAATCGTAATTTCGATGACTCATATAGTGTAACATTTCTCTTGCAGCAGTTTGGCAATTAATTAGTGAAGTTTTATGAGTATTCGAGAAATATATTTTGAAAGAAATATGCCATGGTTTTCAGAATTTATTGATTAAACATTAGACATGATCTTATTTTTAATGGTGTGTTTTATCATTAAATATATAAGTATTTTGAGTTCATTTTTGACAGAATTATTATGCTTTCTATTGAAACATGTGTTTATCCTTAGAATGTTCTGAAGAGATCCTAAAAAGATTTTATTTTTATTGGTGTAATAAAAAATATATATGAGATTTTCTTAATTGACTAACTTCTAATTGTTTGCTTTTTTTTTCAGCAAAGAACTTTATATTCCTAAATTCTTTTTCATATCACAATAAATTTAATCACAGTTCCTAAACAAGATTTATATTAATTTATTTTTTCTTTCAAATTCTTTTTGCATTTATTATAACGAAATGAGAACTGATGTATCAAATGGTTAAAAAAAACAAAAGGTTTTGTTTTTAGTTGAAATTAATGATTTGACTACTTTAAATTAAGCATTACGTATTTTAGCTCGCACTGTTGTCTTTACGCGTTACTGGTTTAAAATATTTCTAAATGAATAGAATTTGAATATTTCAATGTATATTTAGTGTATTTTGATGCAATGTCATTTTAACTTGAGAATTTTTGTAAATGCAAACGAGAATTGCCAATAGCAACATCATTAATTTTGTTTGAACGCGTAACAATTTTGTTTATTCCTTGGATTACTATCTAAAGTTAAATTTAAATTTTAAAATGGCGTATCTTGGCAAAGGTCGACGCGAAGATTTATTTGTCTTAGCCACGGAATTAAATTTAAAATTCGATAAATCGATGACCATCGCCACACTCAAAGATCTAATTATTAGTAGTAAAGATTATGACGAAGAACTGACGAAAAACATACATTCAAAGATTGTTGAGGATCGCAAAGTCAGAGAAGAAAATTTACGCATTGAAGAGCAAAAAGAAAAATTACGCATTGAAGAACGAGAAGAAAAATTACGCTTCGAACAATTGAGGTTAGATGAGCAAAAACGCAAAGATGAATTTGAGTTGGAAAAGTTAAGAATCCAATTAGGCGCTGATACATCCAAAGAAAGTGATACTAAATTTCTCGTCAAAGAAATTTCAAAGTTTATACATCGTTTTGATTTGAAAGAAGACATCAGTCTTTATCTAAAATTATTTGAACGTCAAGCGCAGAGATTGAATATTGATCAAGAAAACTGGGTTTCTCATCTGTTAGGCTTGTTACCGACGGAAGTATCTCACATCATAGCGAGAGAGCCTGACGATAAAGCCAACTCTTACGAACACGTTAAAGATTTACTGCTGAAACGCTTTAAACTAACTCCAGAAAAGTTTCGACAACTATTTGTCACTCACTAAAAAGCACCTGAAAGAACATGGATTGATTTTTACCATGAGTTAAACACTTACTTCTCTCAACGGATGGATAGATGGATTGAAGATAGATACTTTCAACAAGTTATCAGATCTAATCATAACAGATCAACTCAAACGAAAAACTCCTTTTGGATTTAAAGAATATTATCTTGATGAATGGCCAAAAATGAACTCCCCTGTTCAATTAGCAGAAAAACTAGAAGAATTCGAAGACTTTAAAAGGACTCTTGAAACAAAAATCTAGCAGTCCATCTGTGAAGAAACAAGAATTCAGATTCACAGAAAAGAATCTCAGATATGAAGCACCAGGAAAATTCGAGTATAACAGGGAAGATAAGAAGTTTCCAGCGTCACCGAATTACAACAAACATTACGAAGCCCCTGTTACCAAGTACGAATCTGTTCAAAGATATCAAGACAGCGCGCAGAAAGGGTATTACAACAAAAATTACGAGAAACACTCAAATCACAATGCTTCCAAGCATATGCTCAGACGAACTATTCAAAATCGCAGAAATTCAAAGAACCTCCAAAAGAAACTTGCACACTCATCGTTAAGGAAGGTTTACGTACTAAAGAGATATTTTTTGGAAAGGTGAAAATCACGGCGCTCATAGACAGTGGTAGTACCGTAAGTTTGCTTCGAGAAAACACGAGCAGAAGAATAATGGATCCAACAAAATTATCGAAGAACAAGATGCTTCTCACAGGTATTGGTGAAGCACAAGTGACAACTATCGGTTCCTTTGAACATAAGTTCAAAATAGATGATGAAAATTACTCGTTAACTTGGCATGTTGTACCGACTGATAAATTAAAATTCGAAGCAGTTATTGGATCAGATCTTTTGGAACACAAGCATCGAAAAAGTTTCACTAAAGAAGGAGTTAAATTCAACAAATATGAGAATCATGCACAGCTTATGCAAATATCTGCTGAAAATCTTCAAGAAGAACTAGACCTACGTCATGTTGAAAATCGTCAAATCAAGAAGGAACTTAAAAGTTAATTCAAGACTACAAGCCAGAAAAAACAGCATCTACTGACGTCACAATGAGAATTATTCTAAAAGACGAAGAACCAGTCTGTCAACACCCTCGTCGACTAGCTTTCACAGAAAGACAAGAAGTAAACAAACAGATAGAAGAATGGCTCAACGAAGGCATTATACGTCCGAGTTCTTCAGAATATGCAAGTCCAATCGTAATGGTAAAAAAGAAAGATGGATCTTCGAGAATGTGCATTGACTACAGAAAATTGAATCAGAAGCTTGTGAAAGATAAATTTCCGTTACCTATCATCGAAGATGTTTTAGACACTTTGCGAGAAGCAAAGGTATATTCTACATTAGATTTACGCAATGGTTTCTTTCACGTCGATGTTGACGAAGATTGCAGAAAGTATACATCCTTTATCGTCCCAGATGGACAATTTGAATTCAACAAAGTTCCTTTCGGACTAAGCACAAGTCCAGGAGTTTTCCAACGCTACGTATCAAGTATATTTAGAGATCTTACTCGGAAAGGAATTGTAATCAGTTATTTAGATGATCTCGTCATTCCAGCGAAAAACGAACAGGAAGGTCTCGAAAAACTTAAAATTATTTTCGAAGTCGCAAAGAAATACGATTAGAAATTAAGTTCAAGAAGTGCCAATTCTTAAAAAAGAAAATTGAATTTCTAGGTCACATTGTAGAAAGCGGAACTATTAAACCATCTCCCACGAAGACACTAGCTGTCCGAAAATTTCCAGAACCAACAACAATAAAACAAGTACAAAGTTTTCTTGGTTTAACTGGATATTTCCGCAAGTACATCAAAGATTATTCAAAGATAGCTAAACCACTTAGCGATTTAACAAGAAAAGAAAACATCTTTGTTTTTTTTTCGGGACTCAACAAAAAGAAGCATTTGAAAAATTGAAGAAAATCATGTCCGAAGGCCCAATCTTGCACCTTTACAAGTATGGAAGAAAAACAGAACTGCATACAGACGCCTGTAAACAAGGGTACGGCGCAATTTTGTTACAAGAAGCAGAAGATGGAAAGTTACATCCCGTTTACTACATGTCGAAAAAGACAAATAAAGCAGAAGAAAAGTATGACAGCTACGAATTAGAGGTACTAGCAATTATCAACGCATTAAAGAAGTTTCGTGTTTATCTTTTAGGACAACACTTTAAAATAGTAACTGACTGTTCAGCATTTCAGAAGACTGCAAAAAAGGAGCTAATTACTCGCATAGCCAGATGGGCGCTTTAATTAGAATAGTTCGATTATGAAATAGAGCACAGAGCTGGAAGTCGTATGAAGCACGTTGATGCTCTTAGCCGATATCCCGTAATGATGGTATGCAATGACACATTAACTTCAAAGCTTAAAAACGCACAAGAGGAAGATGACAACATCCAAACATTTAAATCACTTCTAGAGAAGCAAGAATCAGAAGAATTTTTTGAGCGAAACGGTATACTCTATAAGTACTTAAATGGTCGAGAATTAATTGTAACCCCTAAAGCAATGCAAGCTGAACTAATTAAATTGATTCACGAAAATGGTCATTTCTCAGTAGGAAAAACAGAAGAAATTGTGAAACAGGAATTTTTATCCCAAATTTATCCAACGTCGTTAAAAAAGTAATAGTTAATTGTGTTCCATGTATCTTAGCTAATAAGAAAACTGGCAAAAAGGAAGGGTTTTTGAATCCTATTTCTAAGGAAAGCATTCCTTTAAGTACGTACCATGTTGACTTCATTGGTCCTTTACCCTCCACAAACAAAAGTTATCAACACATTTTCACCGTAGTAGACGCATCTACCAAATTTACTTGGCTATATCCCATCAAAACTGTGTCTGCTGAAAGTGCCCTCGAAAAACTAAAACAACAGCAGAAGACCTTTGGTAATCCCATCAGAATTATCTCTGATAGAGGTTCAGCGTTCACTTCAAAATTATTCAACGACTACTGTGATGAAGAAAACATTCAACATCTACAAATAGCGACAGGTGTTCCTCGAGGAAACGGACAAGTTGAACGAATTCATCGAACTTTGATTCCAGTTCTCACCAAACTATCATTAGACGACTCAACGAAATGGTACAAATACGTCGACAGATTACAGAGAATACTAAATAGTACTATAAGTCGCAGTACAAAATGGACACCATTCGAACTATTAGTGGGAATCAAAATGCGTAACAAGGAAGACATCCTAATCAAAGACTTACTTCTAGAAGAAATGGCGAAAGAATTACTAGAACAACGCGAATTTTTAAGAAACGATGCAAAAAGAACATCGAAACCCTACAGTCTGAAAATAGAAAGACGTATAACAGAAGAAGAAAGAAAGCTTCGTTATACAAAGAAGGTGATTTAGTAGCCATCCAAAGAACCCAATTTGGAGCTGGACTGAAACTAAGACCAAAGTTCTTAGGCCCTTACAAAGTAACAAAAGTTAATTCCAAGGATAGGTATGAAGTGGAAAAGGTTGGTCAGCACGATGGACCGAACTCAACCACCACCTCAGCTGATTTGATGAAACATTTTTATGCTTAATTGAATTTTTTTTATTTATTATTTTTAATTGTTCTCATATTATATCCCTGTTGTGAAATTAATAGATGTTCTATGGTAACACTCGTTTCCATTAATCATTTTATATTCACTTGTAACATTTATTATATTTTCGTATAATTCTTTATCTTTCTATTGATGCGAAGGATTTTTTTATGGTTTAGTTAATTGTAGATCTCAACATAGAATATTTTGTTTTTATATGCTTTATTTTAGGTTCGGAATTGTGAATATTAGGTATACATCTTTTCATCTGTAATATTTTATTTTATTATCTTTAAGATTCGTATTATTTGTCTTTATTGCATCCACATTCCAATAATCATCAAATTTATAGTTGTGACTAAAAATAGTTTGTATTTAAAGTACTTTAGCTCTCAACATTTTGTAAGAGCTGAGAGACCAGCTCTGTCAGGAGAGGGTGATTTTCTAGGATTTTCCTTTGAAACATTTTGTTAAAAGGTTGAGTCATATCCTTTTCAGAGGACCATTAATCTCAATTTTATTTATTACTGCATTCCGAAACAGCGCCGTCTAGTGAGCTTTCGTAGCTCCGACTTGAATAATTTTTCGGCAGAGGCCTACTAACCACTGCTTGTTCAACACGTCACGTCTTTACCGCATTTTCGCGCCCTGCGCGGCACCACCAGTCCTAACGTCCAATAATGAGAAAGGTAATTTCCCCGTCTTCTAAAGGTATAACTCAACTTTTAATTAACCTAATTCCTGCATGTCTTTCTCTTTGTAAATATCCCCTTTTGTAAATATTTCCCTTTAACTTTAAATAAATTCTTTTTTATTTAAATGAAGTATCTGTGTTTAAATGACTTTGATTCAATTAATTCATCACTCATCCTTAAATACTTACCCCTAGACAAACCACCTCGCCAATCTAAAATCCCGCCTTCTGAAGAGTCTGATTTTTATTCGAAGATTTATTCGGACTCCCACATAAATATAATGTAAACATGTATGAATATGTAAAAGTCATGATTCGGGAATATGTGATTTTACGACGTTACGAAAAATTTAATTATGGATTTGTATGTTCCCATGCAAACACAATTTCTTAAAGTTTTAAAATTCAAAGTTTTCTCTAAACTGTACAAAAGATTTCTAAAAAAGTCAGAAATAAAACTGTTTTTATGTTTTTAAATAGGAGAAATTGGTGTATTTTTACGCATGTAACAAGCTTCTCGCAACGACAAAAAGCATTACACATCTCAGTTGTAAAAGTTGAAAAACTTTTGAATATTAAAGCTTAAAAACTTGTCTGAACAATAAATAAACATTAATATTTGCAATTAAGTGAAATATATAAAACATATTGTTTAGTTTTCGCAAAAACATGTAACATAAAAAGTATCACTGAATTTTTTAAAAATTTGACATTTTTTGTCACGATATATGGATTCCAGTCAAATATTTTGGGAAAAGTCCCCAAAAAACTCACATGAATATATATAGTTACATATCAGTAACATGAAGGAAAAAATTTCATTACATTCATACATTATATTCTGAGAAAAACATGAATAAAGTTTTAAAAACATTATTTTTGAGAAAATTAAATTTTCACTATATTTTCCATTTATGAGAAAATATATATTTGAATATGTTTCAACCTGTGACCGGTGTCAAAAATTTAATTATAAAAACGCGCTACCAGCTGGTTGTTTAATGCCTATAGTTTCAAAATATCCAAATGAAATTGTAACGCTAGACTTATTAGGCCCCTACCCCGCAACCCGACCCGAGAGATATAAATTCATATTAGTTATATCTGACCACTTCACTAAGTGGTGTGAGCTGATTCCTCTTCGTAAAGCTTCAGCCCAGGCAATAGCTAATGCCCTTTTTGATAACTATATAGCACGATACGGAGCTCCGATTTCTTTGATAAGTGATAACGGCCCCCAATTTATTTCTGACGTATTTGAACATATCAGTCACAGGTTGGTCACATTTCTTAAGTGCTGCGGGTAGAAAACAGGTTGGAAAATTTATGCCTTAGTTTGAAGGTCCCTATAGAGTTTTGGAAGTTAAAGGTAATAATTTGATCATTTGGAAAAGCGGAAAAAGGGTGACAGTTAATATTGATCAGGTTCGAGTGTACCGTCCTCGACAGACAGACACGATTAGTTCGGATAGTCAGGTAGAAACTCTGTATGATGAGCAAGGAGTTAGTCATAGGTCGAATATATATATATATAGATCGAATCAAGGGCAGTTTAAAGAGCACAGGAAAACCTCTAGTAAGAAAAGTGAGGGGTGTAGATCACGGCAGGGTAACACCGCACGGGAGAACCCCAGAAACAAACGCAAAATGAGTAATAATGAGTCGAAGGACCAAGTTTTAAAACGGTCCAAGATGTGCAGAAAGAGATCACTGCAAGGGTCTGAGCACAAGGACCGGAAAAGACTCGCTCCTGAGCAAAGGCAAGGAGTCAAGAGGTCGATTCCACCCTCGATCTTATCCAGAACTTATAAATTTAAGAGACCTAATACCTCCTCACAAGAAGTAGAGTCCATTGCAGGTTCATCAAGGTTGCCTGATTGCAGACTGAATAAGTCAACCACAGTCGAATCCCGGACGGAAGGTAGTGGACGTGATAACAAGACCCGCCAGACCAGAGCAACAACAAGAGGACGCAAGAAACAAGCGGAGAGACCAGTCCGGTCGAATCCAGCCCCTACAAGGAGACCTTTCCAATACTATCTACGCAGCCGAGTGAAGGAAAGCGACGGAATTCCTGAGGAGCAGAGGAACATCGAAATCAACGGCTTCCTTTACAGCAGAATAAGGAGAAGAAGCCTCAGTATGGAAGCGTTGGATGGAGATCCGGTACATAGGAGAATTTAACAGACAAAAACCAGGTTGTATTGTTTCTTTATCTTCGCGGTACGAACAAGTGAAGATTTTTTTGCATTTGAAGCAAGTCACGAGCGGACTTTAAAATTAAGAAGACTGGCAAAAGTGGACGCTGCATTGTGTGTGCTTTTTTCTGTAGCAGAAAAAACGGCTTTTGTGATAATTTTTTGTATTATGGAGAAAACATCTGTAAAATTTGCATTTGTTTACTTCGATGTATGACTTCGCTAAGATGCGACAATTCATTTGGTTGTTTGTGTTATTTGTTTATTGCAAAATGATTGTTATTGTATGATGTATATATATATGTTTATATTTTGTTTCAAATCTGGTGACTTGGGGCGCGAAGAAGTTAGATAGGATTAACCATTAACACTAACTAGCGCAAAAACTTTTAGAATGGGAAGGCAAAGGAACCAGATATATATTGTATGTAAAATCCATGTAACAAGTGTATAAATTCATGTCTGCTTTTACCAACCACTCAAATGGAAATTAATCTTTCAGGGTAGCTGACCCTGAAGTCCTCGATGTTCCAGTGCCAAAGAAAGAAAAAAATTGTTATTTTATGCATAATACTTAAGTAGTGATTAAGTAAACTCTATGGGGCTGGTTTTTTGCCACCACTTGGGTGGTTTTTTTCCCGCGCCCGTTGCCAAATGGATAGAGTGCAGGGATTAATTTAAACTTGTAAAGTGTTATGAGGTTTAAAAATTAATTATAAGAAGTAATTATATATTTGTCCTTTTCCTTAAGGAAAGAGAGTTTCAGTAATATCCAATTAGCAATTTAAGTCGTCGGAACTATAAGACAAAGATAGGAATTACGTAATTTATTTTCAGGACGTATGAGACCTTCGAATAAATCCCGTTTTCCTTTTGGAGGGGATTGTGACAAATCTATACGGAACTTAATCACTAACCTTCTGAGACGTCTTTTTTTAGGGAAATTTAATTCCCTACCTATTTCCAATCAACTCCAAAAAGAGGACAGGGATTCCTTACTATGCAGATTAGATAAAGTATTTAAGTCAAACGGAATAGTAAAGTGTGAGACTGTAGGAGAGAGAGATTGAAGCAGGAAGTTATAATAGTGAAGTTAGAGAGATTTATTATTGAAGATTTCTAGGTGGATAAAATAGGCACAGGAAGAGCTGAGATTCAGTGTGGTATAAATATTGATTTATAATTAAAGTCTCATTAAAGTTTTATATTAGGAGTGAGATTAAAGTTAAATGTTCAGTAGGAACATTATTGAATATAATTCTGGGATCTTTTATTGCGGTAATCTCTGCGTGATCGATATTCTAATTGTTAATTAATTGGATCATTAAATATTTAAGTTAATATAAAGGAAAGTCCCTTTTAAACCTCATAAGCTATTTTGATTTATTTGTTATTAAAAGTCTTTAATTCTATTTGGGAAAGATAACCACATAAAGAAAGTTATTTATAGAAATGGCTACTGGTTCTTTTTTGACTCAAAATTATTCTCGTTCTCAAAGTGAGATCCAAGGGGATCTTCACAAAGCCATCAACAAGAAAAAAATTAAATTAGTATTACATGAGAAATGGAGTAATACTATCTAACATCTCTGTAATATACCTAATATAAAGTATTAGTTATATAATTCAATAATAAAAAAAATTAAGGTAGTAAGAACTAAAATAAAAAATCCCTGTTGAAATAATCTAAAATCAACAACAGTACTGAATAATACAAACAATAAAACATTTTGCTAAATATTAATTGTTCAAACAATACTTGTTTGCAATATTTCTATTAGCAATTGTAATTCTATTACAAAGAGCACAAAGAAATGAGTAAAGGGTGTTTTTTTAGAGGTATAGAACTTTAAAATGCAATAAAACAACGATGTATTATTCGATTGACATGAATTTTTTTTATTCGAAAGATAATCTTGTGGCATTACATTTTAAATATGATTTCTGGCATATGACTGTCACGGCTGGCTCGAATGTAGTCCAATCTGGACGCCCAATTTTCGATGACTTTTTCCAACATTTGTGGCCGTATATCGGCAATTAACCTTTTGGAGACGGCGGTTTTTGTGAGAAAAATGCCCTTAAAGACGGCGCTTCCAGCGAAATTTACTTCCCCTATTTTAGTAGCTGATTAATGACACCACACATCGGCGGATAAAAGAAGCAGGGTAGTCGTTGATACCCCGCTGAATAGTGGGGATGTTCGCGGCTTAGAAAGTCCCTAAACACAAATAGTCTCCCTTTCTTAGGGAAACATGTTTTCTTGAAGAATCCAATGTAATAATTACTAATGTTTTCAGTTCAAGAAAATTCAAGAAATTTTAGCACAAAACAGAGGTGATAAAATAAAGCCTTTCATAAAAAATAAAACGCTTATATCATTGTAGGAAAAGGTACAATAAATTAATCCAAATTTAATTGATTTTATTTAAGAAAAAAATATTTATATTTTGATTTTCAATTAAACTTATTAAAATAGTTATAAAATGTTTTAAATTTATTTTTTATTCATATATATAAATGCAGGAATTTGATACACACCTGGTGTTAAAATTTAAAATAGTCAAATTAGAAATAAGAAGTAAATAATATGATTCTTCATAACTTGCACATAATTATAAGCAAAAATACAAAATAAAATAAAAAGCCCAATTGCTGATCATGTCTCTTTATGTTATAATGCAAAGTTCAGACTTTCTCAAATCGACAATAAAATGAGTTTAAAAGCTCTTACAAGCATCTGCATATCAATAAACATACTGCCATAAATCCTTTTTTGGAAACTTCATTGTTGCTCAATTTATAATTGTTTTTCTTTTTTAGAACATGCCAGAAAAATCTTAAAAGTTTAAATCCTCTTAAGGATTTTCGTATATATCTTCCATAAAGGAATGAAAGATTTGATGTATATAATTGTCATTTTTATTTTTCCATAATCCATTATATTATGATACATTAGAATTCATAGTACTCAAGGAATCCTAAGATTAAATCTACATTTTATTATAACAAGCATCTTTCAAAAATAAAAATCTTTTATTTTGATCTAATTCTTCTTATATATACAGAAAATTATGATAAAACATTTACTGTGGCAAATATATGAAATTAATAGCAGTTAAGTGTTTCGCATTATGCTATAAAATATGAATATCCTAAGCCTATAAGTGTTGGCCCTTGTTGGATAGTGCGACATTGTAGTCACTACATGTTTTTATTGAAAAATGGTCATGATTAGAGGTTCCATTGTGTAACAGAGCTGATACGCATAAAATCAAAGTCCTTACGTTGCCGTGGTGTGAAAATAAGAAGTGGGGGCTCTAGCTCGACTATTGTTCTCGTTACTTGATCGCCATTTAAATTACGAGGTCCGTCTTATTACTTTGACCCTAATAGAACTCGTAAATGAAATATTAATAATTTATCAATTTATATATATATATATACCTCGTGTTCCTAAAAATAAATTCTTTAAATATACATTAGAAATTTAAAATTATATTTTTTCCAACATTAATAAATTGTTTTCATTAGTAAAAAAGAGAAAAATTCTTTGAATTCTTAGAATACTTGATAGTAAAACGCAAACAATAAGCTGAGAGAGAGAGAGAGATATCAAAGACTAAATATTATGACTACAAACATATTTAAGTTGCCGAGGAGCTTCATGCATCTCGACAAACTTGTTTATTCAAAAGGATTATATTATTCTTATTTATAATTAATTGTTTCTTTTGCGAGTAAGGGTAACATATTGGGACTTCTTAATTTTTTTTCACTTTTGTACAAAAAAGGGATATTTTTAGCCTTTGAATAATCCTTACTTTTTATTTAAAATTTCAAAATAATTGCATATTATATATATATATATTGCTTAAATTCTAAGATTACAGCTCTGATTTTTGTGCGGTAATGAACTGACTTTGGTGTGTGAGTTTGTGCATAAGGGAGGGACACGTTGATTATTTATATTTTAGATTGTTTTGATTTAACAATTTTATTTTAGTTACATTTAAATATGCCTTCAGAATAAAATATAGTTACACCAAAAATGAATAAAAGTGATTTCTTCTGAATGTTGCGCAAATCCGAGAGAAATGCACCATTTTAAATAAAATGGCAATAGTTTGATGTTCTTTAGATAGCCCGGCACCATTTGATCCGCGGACCGGGGGTTGCGGATCACTGCCCTAAGTGATTGGGTGCTTTTTACCTTATCTCTCAAAATCTCTAACACAATATCAGTTCCCCGAAAAGGGTTACTTTCATTCTCCTAATAACGTTCGCCAAGTAGAATAGGACAGTCTTGAAGAAGGGCTTGGTCGGCATAGTTTCTATTTATCCTATGTACGATAATTTCATTGAAAAGGAAATGCACTCTCTAAAGATTTATTACGGCAACTAGAGGAAGAATAGTTTTCCGGCTACTTGAAAGCAACCTTGGAATATTTACAAGAAGGCAGATGTGCACTTCTAGGTTTTATTACACCAAAAAAGGCATAGGATAATCATCAATGACCAAAAACTAAAGCATCAACAATAATCAAGAGGGCAAGCATTCTTTATCGATATAAAAGATTTTACAACCTGCTTCCATGCTCATTTACAAGAACCATCTGATTCTGTATTCAGAGTTTCAAAAGTTGAATAGCCTTAGAGCTCAAACGAACACTTTTTTCATTGTACTATCATACCTAAAAAGTGACTCACGAATAACTGGGCGAAAAAAAAAAGAGAACAAACACATTTTTTTTTACTTCAATATATAACTATCTATTAGACTACATTCTGATTATATTTATTCTTCAGATAGATTTTAGAGCATTTTGCAAATTTTTTTTGTAATTATTATTATAAAGGACACTTTAATTTTTTTTTAATCAGGAAATCCAACACTGTAGAACTTTCAAAGAATAATTGTGTAACAAAAGCAAGGATTTCATTTTTGCTTTTAAGGTTTTTGTATAAATCGAGGCTTTTTTCTTATGTTGAAGAGCTTGTAATATATGTTTTCTACAAATTTCAAAGAAATTATATCGGAATTAAGAGTTTCTGGTTCGAATACTCGACTTTTTTATACATCAATTGTTATAATAAAAATGTCGAAGTTAGTTTCGTGTGCATTTTATAAATAAAGTCGAAGGATTAAAATGGATAATTTTAAGAATCTGTAACGAATATTTCTGTAATTTTTTGTTGTAAATATCTTTTCTTTTTTTTGTTTTTTGTTGTTTATACACCATTAAAAATAGGCTTTTTTATGCTTCAATATAAATTTTTTTTTTTAAAAAAATTCTTCATTCAGCATAACGTAAGATAACAGTAAAAATACGTTTCTGTACAGTAATACATTGTGTAATCTAGATATGTATTATAATTGTGAAAGTTTGTGAGGATGTTTGGCCGTCTTTCGCGCAAAAACAACAGAATGGATTTTAATGAAACTTTACAGTAATATAGCTTATACATAAGAATACATAGGCTATAATTTATAAAGATATTGTGTGAAGTGTCCAAAATATAACGATATTTGTCAAATAGGTAGGAAAAAATTCTGCCATTCCAAGCAATTCTGACGTGCGCTGCAAAAAAGCCCACGACAGCATATATATATATCTTTTGTTTGTAAAGAAACCCTTTTTGTTTTGGCTACGCATGGCGCTCGCTTCTAATTAATTCCTGTGATCAGCATAATCCCTAATTTTTTTTTATTTCAGAATAAAACTAAGTTTTGAAGGGAGAGAGGTTGTTATACATCTCTCTTTATTTGAATGCCTTTTTTATGATTTTATTATGCACATTTGGAATTAAGAAATTGATCTTTTTTCACAATAAATGCTTTTATCGGTTATGGTACTTAAAGTAAATAAACTTTCTCTTTCACACTACATCATTCGAACAAGTTTTCAAAATTTGTTTGTGGTTAGTAATTAATTATAACGCTGTAATTTTAATTGAATAGGCGGATATTGCATTTTTAAGTATAAAAATAATTATATATACTGTACTGTATTTTTTGGAGTTAGTTAATATTAACGTCACACTGTTAAGCTTTTGGCAACGGACCACGTAATTTTAAGCCATGGTCAAGTGACGTGGATGACACCTGAGCTGGCACCCCCTTCTCGCAAGTACCACACCGCTCCAATTTAGAGAAGGAATATTTTGCCAATACTTAGCAGAAATATTCTTTGAAAACGATTTGACTATTTATTTTAAGTGAACGGTGTATACAATTAATTTTACAGTGGAATATCTTTAATTAATTTATTAGCTCTAACGGATTAAATTTCCCAAAGTGGAGTATTTTGTTTATGTATATCCCTTAATTTTCAATGTAGTGATCCAAAAAAAATATTGTATGAAAAAACCTGCAATAAATCCTAATGCGGTGGATAAAGTATTAACGTGCATCGCATCCCTACACGGCGGGTCTTACAAAGTTCTAATAAAGCTCGAGCTATGACAGTAGCTAGACATTTGCCAACTTGATTCTATCGTTAACATTTCACTATGTTTTTCATTGAATCGCCATTATAATTTAAGAAACGGCATTGCTTGCGAATATTACAATTTTAACATAAAATAAATACCACAGAAAGTAATATTACACTTTTAGACATAAATTTACACTATTTTGAGCGTTTATTACACAAAACTTTTAACAATGTGTTACTTTCCTGAGCAGAGATCAGATCATCTTCCTCATTTTCTAACTCACAATCGGAATCAGAATCATCAAAAATTTAATCTTCTAAATCTGCTAAAACTTTCTGAATCTCATCAGTGGTAAGTTCCCTTTTACGTTTAGGCATTTTTTTTAAAAATCAAATTGGTTTAAAATGAAATGATTAGGTAATCGAGATGACAAAATCGCTTGAAAAATAACTATGCACTCTCCGCTAATGAGAATTTAAGCATAAGGGAAAAAAGAGGGATTTGTAGATAAGGGTGAAAGAGGGAACTGTATTCCCCTCCTTTTTAAATACAAAAGAAACCGGTCAAGCAAATGATTTTCCAGGTCTGTAATAGGCATGCTGTTTCGAAAGCTGTTAAGAGGGGAAAGCATTGCGTGGCCGATACACCGGCCAGAGCCGTCTTTTAAAGGTCTGTTCCTTTTGGCCTTTATATCGGCCAGCCGTCCTCAAAATGTTAAACGGCGAATGTTGTCTTCCAAATGGCCAAGTGTTTGTGGCTTATCCGCATAGACCAATGCCTTTACATAGCCCCACAGAAAATAGTCTAGCGGTGTTAAATCACAAGATCTTGGAGGCCAATTCACAGGTCCAAAACGTGAAATTAGGCGGTCACCAAACGTGTCTTTCAATAAATCGATTGTCGCACGAGCTGTGTGACATGTTGCGCCGTCTTGTTGGAACCACAGCTCCTGGACATCATGATTGTTCAATTCAGGAATGAAACAGTTAGTAGTCATGGCTCTATACCGATCACCATTGACTGTAACGTTGTGCCCTTCATCGTTTTTGAAGAAGTACGGACCAATGATTCCACCAGCCCATAAAGCGCACCAAACAGTCAGTTTTTCTGGATGTAACGGTGTTTCGACATACACTTGTGGATTAGCTTCACTCCAAATGCGACAGTTTTGTTTGTTGACGTAGCCATTCAACCAGAAGTGCGCTTCATCGCTAAACAAAGTTCGCTTATGAAAATCGCGCGCGCGCGACCATTATTTTCGAAATAAAATTTCACAATTTGAAAGCGTTGTTCAAGCGTGAGTCTATTCATGATGAATTGCCAAACCAAACTGAGAATAAATCACTTGACAGCTGTTAAATCGGTCGCCATCTTGGAAAGTAATGCCAACTTAAACTTCTATACCTGGAAAAAAAACACTCTGTACATTCGTCACCGCAGCCATATGGTATAAAGGTGTGATTCGCATGGCACCAATTTTCCTGTGGTGACGCTAATACATAAGTACCACATTATCTAAGCTTCTGTTTACAAAAAGCTTCACAAATCATTTTTTTACTTAAAAACTTGAGTCACGGTATCATATAATTAAAACTACAATAAACAAGACAAAATTACAGTTTAGAAAATAAACAGACATAAAACTGTGTGACACTAAAATAGAGAAATTATATTATTAATTTAATACAAAACAATTCATATCCTAAGACATGGGAAATCTAATGTTATCATATTTTTGTTGCAAATCCAAAGAATGAAATTTAGAAAGAACATTTTTTACGACAACTGTTTCGAAAAACGAATGTAATTTCACCACAAAGATTTAAAAAAAACTATAAATAAATATATTAACAATAAAATGCGCTAAAATACCCCAAAAAACTGCTCTTAAAATTAATTTTCACAAAATTTACTTGACACGTCTGATGACATATCTCCATTTAGCTGAAAAATCGCTTAAAAATTGAATTTTAAAAAAATCTAAAACAAATCTCGGGAAAAAACTCTTTGAGGTGTTCAGGATAATGACTTACAGCTTCTACATGTCAAATTTCAAACTTATAGGTTTCTTATAGTTATGCCGGTACAGCTGAAACACACCAAGTGTTTGTTTTATTGGTATACGTATATAGACGATGTTGAATAAAAATACGTGTAATTCATTAATAATTTGGTGCATCCCATTTTAAATAGTTAAATGATAAATTAATGTATGTATGTTTGTTTTTAATTGATTACACAGTGAAAACTAACTTCCAGGAAAAGGCCCTAGGTGCAGCAGCTGCTGGTCAAAAGAGAATCAAATCAGAGAAACAAACAAAAATAACAGTCCAACAGCATATATAAAAAGAAAAATCGTTCACTGTGTCCCTGTAGCGCTATGAATAAAATTGAGCTTTTTTTTGCAAGCATAATATATTTTAAAGACGGTAGAACCATTGCAGAACAGTGTACCCAAAATTGAAAAGTAATTTTTTAATGAGTGTTCATATTGCAATTTCGCTTCACAGAAAAGAATAATTTCACAAAAACATATATATGAATGCAAAAGAGAAAATTAACATACTAAAAAGGTAAATAGAAATGAAAGAATGAAAATATAAATAAAAATTATAACAGAAAAGTAATAACAGTAGTATGTTTCAGCTATGGGAGTTATGAGTGAAATAATCTGAGATAGATAAATTAAAAGAAAAACATATATCATAAACCATTTCCCTAAAATATTATCATAAATAACATATATTAGGAAGCCTTCAACTGGAAAAAAATAAAATTAGTACAAACTAAAATTTTTAAAAAATAGATAAAATAAGCCTACATTGTAATAAAACATTAAATTAATATACGACGAAAGGATGATATTCTGTATAACATCTATATTATATTGCATTTAATATAAAATGTAGATGTAATACAATAGTGAAATAATTAAATTAGTAAGAACCAAAATAAAAAAAACTATATCAAACAGACTGATGCTGAAAAAAATAATTTAAATCAAAGGGTTATCTAAAAAAGAAAACTTAAGCCCTCATTTTGAAGAAAATTTTTAAGTATAAAAATTTAAACATGAATAAAATAAACAAATAAATATGAAGTAACATAGAATACAGTAGAAATTATAACAGTAATTAAATTACATCTTTTTTTTAAATTACGTAAAAGGATAAAATACGTTGAATGTAAAAATGGTTTGGAATAATCAAATGGATAAGCAAAACAAATAAGACTGTTGCCAAAACAACTAACTAAAAACCCAGTTGTTGAAGAAAAGAAATGGAAAAATCGTTTAAAAATTTAATTTAAAAAAAATCTAAAGCGAATTTCGAAAAAAACTCTTCGTAGTGCACATCATCAGGACCTAGAATAATTACGTGCCAAGTTTCATACTTCTGGGTTGCTTAGTTCAGTTCAGTTCAGTTCAGTTCAGTGCAAACACTGAAAAAGTGGAGACTGGGCTAACGCCTTATGCTCCGATAAAATTTTGATCAGTTTCTAATCCAAGTTATAACACACAGTTCGTGATTGCAGTCCATCTGCAATTCGAACCATCGAGCCGTGCTTCAACTGAGATTGAAGAAAGTAGAGTATAGAGTAACTGGAATTTTAGAATCTATTGGATGATGTCAGAAATTTTTCAACTTTTTGAACATGCTCTATTGATTTACACTTCGCTATTGAGGAATAAGACCATTCGCCGTGGTTGGAGATAAAATTTTTCAAAATTTCACGCTGTGATTTGGTACAGTTTAATATAAAATGTTCACTAGTTTCTGGTACTTTACAATCTGCACACAAAGGAGAATCTGTTAGTTTAAAAAGGAAATATATATCATTTAACGGTAATTTTTTAACTCGCAACTTATTGATTAAAACTTCTGTATTTCTATTTTTTGCTGCCTGTCTGTTCCATTTTTCAAGATGAGAAATATAAAAAAAATTTGTATGTCTCTTGCTCTTTTTCCATATTTCTTCACTTTTGATTTTGTGTTGTTTTTTAAAATATGTATGTAGATCTTCATAAGTTATCCAAGAAATAATATTCCACGGCTCTGGAGAGGCTTTAGCTAATTTGTCAACTTCTTCATTAATCTCTATTCCCTTGTGAGCTGGTACCCAAATGAATGTAATTGATTGAGCTATTTGGAGGCACTGATGTAAAGTTGAACTTAAATTTAATATTATCGTATTGGATTTTCTATTAATATTTTGGATGCTTTTTAAGACTGATAAGCTGTCCGTCAAGATGATATAGTTTTCTGTTTCAGAAACCCAATTTTTAATGCAGTCCATATGGCTATAGCTTCAGCTGTGAATATTGAAATCATGTCTTTCAGTATGAAATTTTGTCGAATTTTTTTTCTTAGGGATTAAAATTCCTATTGATGTTTGATTAGTATTTTTTGAACCATCGGTTGCTATTATGATATTGTTATTAAATTTTGGCTGAATGTAATCATTAAACATATTTTGTACTATATCATCTGGAAGATCTTTGTTTTGAAATGGTAGTTCATGAGTATATATATTTATTTTGCGATTATCGTAGATTGGGGGAGGAGGGATCCATTGAAGAATATCTACTTTAGAGATGCATAATTCTTGGAGAACGTTGATCGTCTTTTGAAAAATACTGATCTCTTTTTCTCTATATTTATAAAAATTACTATCTATATTCCAAAATAACCTTGCGTTCGGTGACCAGTCTTTTAATGCTATTTGCTTGGTTATAAATTTTTGGCAAAGAAAATTATGGCGAGAATTAATATTTCCATTCATAGACTCTGCTCTTAATAAATCCAACGGGGTATTGGGAGACCTAGGGCTAACCGTAAGGCAGCATTATAAATCGGTTCTAGTTTTTGTCTGTTGCTATTGCTAGAAAAGGAAAATAGTTGACTTCCATAGTCAAAGATAGAACGGATTGTGGCATTAATAATATTTAAAAGATGATCAGATCTTGTTCCTATTTTCGGAGAATAAAGGCTTTAATTGCATTTAAATATTTGAATCCTTTTTGACGTAGGTAATTAATATGATTTTTCCAGGTGATATTGGGGTCGAAGATGATACCCAGGATTTTCAGACTCTTCACTTCGGGAATAGGTTTGTCGCATATTTTAAGTAATGGAGGTATTGTGCTTCTTTTTCTGGAAAAGTTGAGTAGACTGCTTTTTTCTGGAGAGGTGGATAATTTCCATTTTTTACACCAGACTGAAATTTTATTTAAAGATTCTTGCATTTCGCCTATTGTTTTATTCCAATTCGCACCACTATTATATAAAAATATGTCATCAGCATAAACCAGAAGATGGCTGTCGTGTTGAATTTCAAAAATATCTGACATATAAATCATAAAAAGGAAAGGACTTAAGATAGACTCTTGGGGTACACCATAATTGTTTGTAACGATTTTTGAAAAAATGTTTCTCCATTTGATTTGAATTGTTCTTTGATGTAAGAAGTTTTGAATCCATCGTAGTAATCTACCAGAGTATCCAACTTTGTTTAGTTTAGAAATAAGGCCATTTGGCCACACTGAGTCATATGCTGCTTTAATATCCAACGCTACCAAAATAAAATATTCTTTGCGTTCTCTAGCCAGTATGATGTCATGTTGTAATTGAAGTAATGTATTAATGCTGCTTCTGTGAGGGTAAAAACCATGATGATTAACATGAAAAATTTTGTTTTGAAAACTGAAATCCAACATTCTATGTAGAATCATTCTTTCTAATAATTTGGCAATTACTGAGGTAAGAGAAATAGGACGGTATGACGAAACTTCCTTGGGATTTTTGTGAGGTTTTATGAAAGGTAGGATAAGTGCGTGAGTCCAGTCTTTAGGAATTTGACTTGAAAACCAACTGTCATTAAATGATTTTAGAAGGAGATATATTGCTTTGATGGGGAGATGGTTTATTGATTGGAGAGAAATTTTATCATGCCCTGGACTACTGTTCTTTTGATGAGATATTGCTATTTCTAATTCTTTTAAAGAAAAAGGTTTATTAATATCCTGGCTATTGTCCGGAATAGAAATATTTGGAATACTATCGTTGTTTCGTTTTGCGTAATATTGTAAAAAACAGTTTGCTTGGGATTGTTCGTTTGTTAATATGGTTCCGTTATTTTCAATAATATTAAAGGATGAATAGTTAGAATTTGTTCTATTTTTAATTATTCGGATTATTTTAAAAAGAACTTTAGGAGAAGATATTTTTTCGCAGGTCTTGTGCCAAAAATTTTCTTTACAGGCTTTGATTGTTCGCTTAAGTTTTGCGCTTACTGCTTTATATTTTATCCAGTCTTCTTCTTTAAAGTTTTTCCTTGCTTTATTAAGGAGTTTTCTTTTTTTTGGCTCTTAAATGCCCGCATGCTGCTGTCCACCATGGAGCTCTTGAACTGATCAGTTTTTTTTCGGTTCCTTGAGATAAGATTTGAGCTTTTTTAATTTCTTTTATAATATCTATATTTATGTTTTCATTTAAATTTATATTTTGTTGAATAATATTGATAAATTTGTTCCAATTTGTGTTTTGTTTACAATTAGTAGTTACTGACCTGTTTGCTCTTTTGTAATTAATTATTATAGGGAAGTGGTCACTTCCAAAATTATCAGTATTTGTGGACCAGGATAAATCATAATTTAAATCTATAGATGCTAAAGAAAGATCTATAGATGTAAAAATTCCCGATGAATGGAGATAAGTTGGACTTTTATCGTTTAATAATATTAAGTCATTTTCAATGATCCAGTCAAAAATCTTTTTTCCAGAAGCACTAGAGTTTTTTGATCCCCATATCTCATGAGACGCGTTGAAATCTCCCAATATCAAATTGTGATTATCAATATATGATGCTGTTTTAGATAAATTGCTGTCTTGAAAGTTACCCGGTGGGATGTATATATTAAAAATTGTGATAGGATTTAAATCTATTTGAACTCTGACTATTAAAATTTCTAAGTCTTCACTAATTTCTGAGAATATTTTTATTGCGCTAATATCTTTATTTAAAACTATCATTAATCCTCCTCCTCTTTTGATTTCTCTATCAATTCTGAATATATTCTTATTGGGAATTGTGAAAATATCATTTGGATGTAACCAGGTTTCTTGAATTATTAAAATTTTTGAAAGATTGGAGCGAAAAGAAGATCAGGCCTCTTGTTTTTAATTCCACGTGCATTCCATTGGATTATGTTCATGATTTAAAACGGAAAAAAAAAAAAAAAAAAGGTTCGATACTACGAATTAGTTGAAAAATTCGAAAAAAAAAGTAGATTAATAGTGAGTTTTTAGCGAGAAAATATAAGAAAATGGGATTATTTATTTAAGTTCCTTTATTTTTTCTACTACACGATCTAATGAGTTTCCTCTCTGTTCTGATATTTTCTTGAATCTTTTTGCCTTTTCATTCTGTTTTCTACTTATGAGACAATCATCATCTTTTTGAATTGTTATATTGGATGCAACTTTTTTTAGGGTGGATTCCATGGTATTCATTAGGGAAGAAAATCGTAAATTTATTTGTGCGACCACGGTATTCAGTTCGGACGTGAAGAGTTGTACTATTTGTTCTAATTTCTTTTCGAATATGTTATTGGTTTCTTCAAATTTCATTTCTAATTTCGCTAACTTTTTTCAAGATTTTCTATCTTCTCTGTTTGATCATTATATGTTTTGGCCGAGTATGATGTTTTTTTTCCCTTTGGAATTTTCAACTGCTTCGTTTCTCGAGATTTGTTGTTGTACTTTAATTTTTAATATTTCAATTTCTTCTTTATATCTTTTGCAATCTTTATCATTAGCTTCATGTCCCTCTCCACAAGAGCTGCATTTTTTTATTTGTATTTCTTTGCATTCGTTTACAGAGTGGTTCAGTGAACAAATTCGGCATTTTATTGCGCTTCTACAAAATTTTTGAAGGTGTCCAAATTTCCAGCAGTTTGTGCATTGCCTAGGTTTTTCATAGTAAAGAGTAGTTTTAATCATTTCAAATCCAATAGGAACTCTTTCAGGAATACTGCATCCAATTTGGGTAACTTTAACTGTTTTGATCGGTTTAAATCCAGATTCCGTTTTTTGGTAAAGCGTTGGATATCAAAAATTGCGTAATTGTAATTTTCTAATTCCGATTTTATGTCGTCTATTGTATATTCTGTGTCTATTCCGTGCAATATATAACTAGTGGTTAGGCCAGTAAAGGATAATCTTGTACTTATTTTTACTCTATTAATTTCTTTAATTTTTAAAGCTTCTTTGGCGGTCTCGCAATTATTGGTTTTAATTATGATCTCACTGTTTCTTGTTTTGCTTATACTTAGAATATTTTTTTTAATTGTGAACTCTTTCATTATATTTTCTTTTAGTTTAAGAGGATTACTATTCTGAAAGCCATTTTCCGATTTTAAGAAAATTGTAATATTTGGACACGTGCTTAAGTTTTGTCTTTCCGCAAACTTGGTCAATAATTCTATATCTGTGAGATTACACCTATATTTATTGAATGAAAAATTTGAATTTTCGTGTTCCACTTCCATATTATTATTTGGGTGAGGGTAGTCACCCATTTTGTCTTCTCTATTCCAATACTCAAAATTGTATAAATACACTATCTTGTGTAAATAATTAAATTAAAAGCTCTCTTATCCGAAAATAGAAGAAAAATTATATGAACTAAATTTCAATACAAAATAAAAATTCAAAACGATCTCACCCGCTCGAATCCGCTTGAAAAGTCAAAATTATTTAATATTATTAGCACACTTTCACTCAATAATCTTCTGCAACTCCGAACCGTTTCTCAAAAACATAAGCAAACAGAAAGGATTTTAGAAATTAAAATTGCAGTTAATAGACATTTCACACGAAATAATGGATTGTGTTAAAAAAATATTTTTAATTAATTCAATCTAGGAATTCAAAAATGCTTTAAAATGAAACCGAATTTAAAATCAAAACTCAGAAAATTAAAATTTCTTAAAACCTAATTGGTTTTTAGATCAGAAATTGAGCAAGTTTTCCAAATAAGTGAAATATATATTTGCAATAAATTGGGAGAAGTTTCTGTTGGCCGTGAAGTGGAGAAAATGTCTATTTCACAATCCTCGCCCTAGGCCACAGCTGTGAATGAGAAACCTCCCCTTTCGAACAACACAGAAACCGAAAAGCAATAAAATCATCCCCTGCAAAACCATTTGAGGACCTCCCGCAGTTTTAAGGGGGAAGGCATAAAGCTGCGGTGCGCTTTCGAAGCAGTTCGCGAAAATTCACCCGAAACATTTTCGCTACCACTAGCTTTGAAAAAGTAGACCGCTTTCGAAGTGAAATTCAATTAGCGGGTCACCCACTCAGAGGGTTAAAATCAATAATATTTAAAATACTGCGATAATTTCACAACGAAAAATAAAGTCAAACACAAAAATTACGCTACAAAATGAGTGTGTTCAGGACTTTTTGCCACCACTGTATATGATGTATGATTACGTGTGAGGAAACCACCGAATCTAAAAATATTTTGCATCGATTAATAAAAAATATTTTGCATCGATTAGCGATTAATTATATTAAAATTATTTATTGTTAAAATTTAGTAAGATAAAAATATTAAAAATTGCTAACAATCAACGTTATTCACTTCATTTATAAAATTAAATCTTCATTTGTGTGTTGTTACATAACAACTTCGTTAGTAATTCATGCAGTATACTACACTAAAATAGATTGAGAAATTGTAAATTTAAAAACATTTTATACTGTTTCATGTTTCTTTTCGACTCACCGAAATTGTAAACAAAAATTTTTGGGTGCATTTAATAGCTTAGAATAATATCAAAATCAACGTATTAAAACAAAGCCACAGCAACGCGTGGCCGGGTCAGCTAGTATTATATAAACATTATTATATTATCTATGTCTGTATACAAGAAAAATAATGAAAACAATAATAATGATTCATTCTCTGTTTAAAATTTTCACTGCAATAAATGTTTTGTTTCTAAATCTGATATAAAGATATATTTTTATGTGCGGCCCACAAGATTATAATGTTTTTCTGAAATGGCCCGCAAAGTCATTTGGATTGGGTACCCCTGCGTTAGAGAATAAAATTAAAAACATCTCCCCCTCCCCAATATACAAGTCATAGCAGGGCCTTGAAAAACGGCTTTAAAGGTGTTTGTCACGGAAACTGCAAAAAGGTTATACACAGAGCGACAGATTGATTGATGGAATATTAACGCTGCACTGTTCAGCTACACGAGGGCTTTTGGCAACGGACCACGTAATTTTGAACTATGGTCAAGTAACGTGGACGACACCTGAGCTCGCATCCCCCTCTCCTAACTACCACACCACACCAACGGGAGGACGTTTCAGTTCTCGACAGATTTAACGTGCATCGCTGCCCTACACGGCGGGTCTTTGGTGGTACTGGGCTCGAACTGGACCACGATCCGATACCTATACCACTCGGCTACCGCGGCCGCACAGAAAGTCGTTTAACGAGAACTGGGGGCAACACGAAATTCACAATGTGATTGTTTACATTATATAATATAGAATGTTCTATTTTTATCAATTTATAATTAATTCAATAACATCTCTCTCTGATCGCTCTTTCTAACAACAAACCTCTAGGCTCGGCTAAGACTCGTTCAGCCATCTATTGAGGGAAACCTAAACTAATGCTGTCCCTACACTTCTACAATAACATACTCATACTTCCCATATATAAAAAAAAAAAAAGAGTTAAGAGAACACACTTAAAAACAACCCCCTCCCCCCCAATATACAAGTCATAGCAGAGCCTTGAAAAAAGGCTTTAAAGGTGTTTGTCACTGAAACTGCAAAAAGTTACACAGAGGGACAGAAAGTCGTTTAACGAGAACTGGTAGCAACACGAGAAGGCGACTGACTGTGTAATCTCTCTATTTATCAAAGATTAATCAATGCTGAATTTAAAGCTCAATTTGGAGAGAAAATTCGAAAGTTTGAGGGAGAAGAACTGGATTTCCTTAATGGAAAGTCCGATTTCTTGTGACCAATCAATGATCGCTAATTTTAGAATTATAGCTAGACATTACTATCTCACAAACAGATTTGGTCCAATAGATTCCCCACCTTGCCCTTTATATAATGCCACAGACATGTACGGAGATCTTTTGCTCCACCCTGGACGACGTACCAGCAGCAATAATAGCTTTTATTGAGTTTCTGAATTCCATAAATTGTATTGGGCTAACGGTCATAGACTGATGGTGGTCATGATTAAGTCTGGCAAAGAATTAAAAACAATGTGATTTAAAAGATTAAAACACACACACAATTTTATATATTTTTTTCAAGTTATTATTTAACTGTTATTTTATACAGATTTCTTTGTTTTTAGTTACATGCATGTATATTTTTCAAAATTTTTTAAAGGAATTCTTACTTACCATTTAAAAAATTATAACTTTCTCATAATACCATTTTACCCTAGCTTCAAATTTAATTTGTTACACCAAAATTATTAGTGTCAAATTATATTAATCTCTAAAAGAGATTTTATCAAAAAATGGCTCATCAGCTTTCACTCTAAACTTTAAAGGTTCAATTTTAAGATAAAATGAATTATGAATTTGTAAGTAGAAACAAAATTAAAGATTTCTAATATATTTATGGGAAAGATTTTGCTAGGAATGTTATTTAAATGACAAAATTAATACAAATCTAAAATTAACCAGTCATTTTTTTCTAAATTCTTAAGCCCTAATAATCCACATTAAAAATTAATTTTTGGGGGGAAAAATTAGTTGCTTCAACAAGAGTTAAGATTGTATTTCATATTCCTTATAAAATTGTGCAATTTCAATAGAATTTTTTAATACATTTGTCCTTTTATAAATTACCAATTTTTTTTTTATTGTAACATTTTGAAAAGGGCCAGTCTTTACAGTGGACATGGAGCACCACCTAGGCCCACAAACATGCATAGTGGGTGTTACAAGTTTCCAGTTAACTGGAAACTGCTATCAGAGTTACATGCCCATCCAGTGAAGTTGTGGTCTGCATTAATCAATCTACCTTTATTTCAGGTATTTTAAAATTTATGGTCGGAAAGCTGGAAACTTCAAAATTTGTAGTAGAAAATCAATGACAAATCACACTGCAATACAAAATACTTTATTTATAATACTGTAAAAACCAGATCTTGGAAAAAATGCAACAGAAGTTAACAATTCTTATGTGCAATAGATTTTATTCAAATAAACAAAAAAAATTTAATAAATATAATGAAAAATAAATTGATTAATATATATATATATATATATATATATATATATAACCTTCATTTTCCCCCACTTAAAACGTTATCTACAGATATATTCGCTAATGCCACTTATATAAAGGTTAACTTATTGTATACACCAATGAAATTTTGCATTTTCTTTGCATAGAACACAAAAAATCCCACTAATTAGAAAACATGTATATATTCAACTCATATGAACTGGATGCAGATCTCAAGATCAGAGTATATTTTTGTTGGGTAAAATAAACATCACCAAGACTAAAATATCATTGATAATTAACCATCAATTGCATAAATTATAAAAGCAATAACTATAAATAAATATACTATAATCTTCAACTAATTTTCTAGAAACAACAAAAGAAATTAGCCTAAGAATGATGCACACTTTATGAAAAGATGCAACTTCAGTAAAAGCACTTGAAAAAAATTTATATAACTTCAAGACTTTGAAAATTCTGCTCAATTTAAGAAGGAGAAGTACACAATCTTCTCTTAATTTAAGCATATTTTAAAAGATATAAAAATAAGATCAACAGATGTAAGGTAAAACTAATAATAGCTTAAACCTTCAGCAGAAAATATAAAATCTTCTATATATATATATATATATATATATATATATTCGAAATTAAAATAAAATTCTGACATTATTTTTATTTGTAACAATTTCAGTTAAAAAGAGTTAAGAAATACTATAAATGTAGTTTACATTTATATTTCTATTAGTAAAAATTATCTCTTTCATAAGGTTAATAATCATTTTGAAGCAATTCTTATTAAAATATCTAGCATATAAATATATTTATACAAGAACTTTCACTATAAATTTAACCATAACTTATTTGCCCTTTAATGAATTATTCTACCATTTTACTATTGATCTATAAACACAGTTCAGCAGAAAAACTATCTTTACAATGGATAATAAAAAGCACAAAGTGAGTGAGGGTGTTATAAATATTTGGAAGCACAAACTTCAAACCACATATGCATTGTATTCAAAGACATCAGAATTCTTGATATTTTTGGCTAACAATACAGAAGATGTTTTTTAAAATATTTTTTTTAAAATGTATTTTATTTTCACAATAAAAAAAGATGCTTTAGTTACTTAATATTTGTCTAAAGAGATACATTGAATATTGCACTTAATACTCTATTTCCTCTTTTTCATTTTCAGTTCCTCATGTTAAAATGGCATTAATTATACAGAGTACACAGCTCAAAAAAAAAAAAATTAGGATAAATATTATCATTTGTAATTTTATTCACAGAAATAGTTAAGTCTCAGCTAATTATGTACCTTATCAGTATGCATTATTGCTATGTGAATATAAGATTCTCTCATATATTTTCTTTCACATGTACATAAGTTAAAAACGAAAAAATAAACATTTTCTATTCATTAAATAAAATTCAACAGTCTTAAAATGTGCATAATGTTGTAGAGTAGAAAAAATCTAAAAGAAAACACATATAATTTGTTAAAACACAACATGAAGTAATTGGCACAGTTTTTCCCGTAAAGCAATATTTAGAAAAATTGAATAGATAACCCAAATCACATAATCAAAATTAAGTGTATTCCAGATAGTAAAATTTTCTGATATTAAAAAATGACAAAGCTAACATTTTAGAATAGATAACTGATACATTTGCAATAAAATTCTGAAGTAAAATTAAGGAATGTCAAAAACAAAAAAAGGCACATTTCCAACTTTCAACATTTCAGAAAAGGTTATTTACAATTTATCATTTCAATATATATCAGTCAAATAACAACTTTTTACAACAAGCAGTCTGGACCCTTAAAACAATAGCTAAGTATGCATTTTTTACATGACAAAAGTGTCCAATAATAAATACATACATGCATATTTATGTACAGAAAGTTATAAATAGAAAATCTGTAATACATGTCTCACAGTGAATATACATAAGAAACTTTAAAAATCAGACTGAAATGATTTTTAGAAAAATTTGTGTATGCCAGTACAAATTATTTAAGATAGACCAGATTTAAATGCAGGTTACTTTTCATAAAAGTGAAGTAATAGTTGCAATAAAAAACACAAACAAGAAAATGGACAGCAGTTTTTAAATCAATAAATAATTATTACATGTACGATTTATTTTTGAAAATATTTCATGCCAGAATACTTTCCAATATGTACAAAGATTGGCAAACTACATAACACTAAGATGCCAAAGTTGCAGCTAAAATAATTTTCGAAAAAATGGTCTAATCATGTTTCAGGTTAAGATAATTCAAAAAAAAAAATCTGCTTACATATATACAAAAATGAAATTCAAAGAGAAGCAAACAAACCTAAAAAAAAAATACATTTGATCTTTTTTCTACATTGAGGTTGAAACAAAGTTTTAAATAGCTGTTATAGACAGTCAATGTTTAAACATATTAAAAATTAAGGATATAAAATTTTCTTAATATAATTTTTAAAAAAAATTAAGTATGTAGTTCAAAAAATATTTTTTTATTTTATCAAATAGAATTTTCTATAAAACAACAGCAAAAAGTTAACTTCATGGTCTAAAAACAGTGTACAAAAAGAAATATCAAATTAAACCAATCAGATAACATGACTAAGTAGTGAAATTTTGTAAGTTTTTTGTTAAAAGAATTGGATGTGTAAGAAGATGAATTTAACTCAAATATTAGGGGAAAAAATTGTACAGATTAACAACTGCTAAATTATTTTCTTGTTTTACTAGGTATATGGCAGGATACAATATGCAATTATAATAGAAAAAAGATAATTTATTTAAAATTGGTTAAATACTTATATTTATTATATTAATGAAAACCAGAATATCCTTTCAGGAAACAATAATAGTTCAGTATATAAATATATTTTAAATATAATAATCACAGAAAATCATTCATTGAGAAAGGAAAAAATAATTAAAAAAACACATCAAGATTTATAATTAAAAGTATACAAAAATTATTTTTAAATGATTTCATTTGATTGCAAGACATTTTTTATGTGCAGCTGAAGTATGTCAGCTAAGTTAATAATATAACACTCTGCAAATTTCAACTATTATAAAGTTTATGTTAAAAAATATCAATAAGTTATATTTCACTCACTTATACTTTATAAACATATATACATTAACAAGACAATAAAAACAAGTATTACAAATGCAAAAATTATGTTATCACATAACTTAACAAAGAGAATGTATAACTTCCAACAGCCATATGCATGCAAAACAAGCCTATGTATCCCAAAAGTGATGAATAAATTCCTGCCCAGAAAAATTCCTTGTTTTGAGGACACACACAAAAAAAAAAAATGACCTAATATTGTACCTCTACAAGCTACAATTGAGAAAAATGTGAAAGGAAATTGTTACATCATATTTGGATAATGGACAAATAGTAATATTTGAAGTATGAACACATCAATAACTTGAATATGTTTATATATGTTCAAAATGTCCCTGTATATACTAAAATACCCTAGAGCTCCAATTGGCTGAAACCAAATGCTGTATATTGATAAGGATGACATCAATCACGTTTAAAATGTAGAATTTCTAGAAATAATTTTACAGATAAGTACTATGCAAATCCCCTAAGTTGATTCGGCAAGAGTGGTTCAAATGTGCAATTACCTGATATGCCAACCAATAATGTAAATAACACACAGGTGTATGCCTAATACGTATATAGTATTTTAACATTTGCAGAAGATATATTTTGTACACCTTCATTTTCAAGTTTACTCAAATAGTGTGATTTATGTTTCAAATAGTCTTTATCCTTGTGACATTCCTTTCACATTTTTCAAGAATTAAGGGTCATAGAGATATAATTGTTCATCAATTTTTATGAGATTTAAGTGGAAAATCTGGCAGTGCAAAGTTTATGTGGTCTGCTTGAGAAAAATGTTTAAGAAATCTGGAACATTTGTTAACTTTAAATTATATACAAACACACATGGAATAACTCAATACATTTAATATTATATAAGTCTTTGCTAACAAATATGTCAGTAAAATTTAAATAATTTTTAAGGTCTAATTCAATAAATAAATATTAAAGAACATAGTTAAGATAAAGGCATTTAATCCATATCAAAAATTGAGGAAAATCTATTTTCCCTATAGTCAACCGTCAGATTAATTAGCTCAATGATTTTACCCTATTTTATTAAGAACATCATTTTGAATATGACTAGCCACAGCAAGACAGCCGCCTTGAACAAATCTTACAAAGTTGTCACCTACTAGAGGACCAACAGCATACAGACCAGGATATGAAATGCTCTCATGTGTATAAAGATTTATATCAATGGGATTTTTTTTACAATCAATAGGTCTTTCAGGATGAATACCGAGTTTTAAATCATTGGATAAGAAAGACATATCAGGATGTTGACCTATGAGAACAAGAACATACGAAACTTTACAAACTGAAAAATTTTCAATTTCACAAGATGTTATAATAACAGTACCATCAGGTTTAATTGAATGAATTTTTGAACAAGAAAATGCTTTGTAACCTTCATAATGAACACGGTTTGAATCCTTCATCATTTGATGAACCTTGTGATATTCAGGATAAATATCTTGAGGAAGTTTGTTAAATATAAGATCAGGATCATTAACAGAACGTCGAAACACATGAATGATAGGAATGCCATAAAAACGAGCTGCAATAACAGCATCTGCAGCACTAAGTCCAGCTCCCACAATAACTAAACTATCAGAATTAGATAAAAGTCTATTTTTATGTATAACTTTTTCTAAATCTGCCAATGAATGCAAAACAAATGGTAACTCTTGTCCTTCAACATTCAGCTCATTAGGTTGATCTGAATTTCCAGTCGCCAATACGACATGAGGGGAAACGTAATTGAATAACCTTTTTGGAATAGACAAATTAGAACTATTATCAATGTAACCGTGAATTTTCCAGAGATGTTTATAACCGAGATCATTAGCTGTTTCTGCAGGAACAGGAGCAATTGATGTAACCACTGAGTTATTTACAAAAAATGAGCTTAATCCTTGAGATTTTACATAACATGAATAGTAATCAGCAACCGTTCCAACTGTAGCACGCTTTTGGCGTAATCCTGATTGCGTAGAATGCAGCCTATGAGGAGAGAAAAAAAAATTTAAATAGTGAAGAAATTATGCATGTCATTTTTTACATAAAAACTCATGACATAATGAATACATGAAAACACAGATTAATTTTTCTAAACAGGTGTTAAAACAAATCATAAGATTAATTTTCTTATAGTGTGTTTTATAACACATACTTGAGGTTCATTATGGTTAAATGCAATTTAGAAAAAAAAGTTATGTTCAATAGAAGGTTCATGTTAAATTTCATTTTCTAAAAAAGTTATGTTTCAGGAAGTTATAAATTTTGAAAATTTATGCATTTATATATATGAGGATCATTTTAAAAGTAAAGAATGCTTGTTTTTCTAGACATTTTTATTTAAGATAATGAAAGAAAAGTTATTTCAACACATATTTTGATATCTAAGCTGCTTTCCTGCATACTTGCAATGCAAATTAAAACATTTTTTATATACTCCAACTTTTTGAAGCCTCCTGAATATTCAGTACCAGCCAAGCTGTTACATCAAGCTTCTTTCAATTGGTTCATTGTTATTTCCCCCAAGTCATTGAAGAAAAATTATGATAATCACTCCAATAAGTCCAGTCAATCATTGGTTAAAAACCTATCCCATTCAATTTTGCTCTCAATCCATGATTTGAGTTCATCAGCCACAACTGAAGCTTGACCTGATCATCCTATTATCATACATATTCATTAATCCAACATTAAACAAAACACGTCCTTTAATAACTGAAGCTTCATTATCAAATTTCTAAAATTCTTGAGTTTTCTCTGAATAAATTTTAGTAGAGTAGATTTTTCTACATTTAAGAAAAGCATATCACGCTACAAACCCCACACTTTGGTATGACTGTTGATTTATTCACATACTTTAAAGCTGCACAAATAAACAGTAAGCGATCGTAGCTCTTAACAGTTAGCAGCAGACTGGTACAAATGTCTGGGAAAATCAATAGCATGGTGAAAAGATGAGGGATTATATGGCTAGTCATTTCCAAATATTGTTTACCTTTTGAATGACCCTCATATATATATTAAATAATTATCCAACAAATTTGTACTTACATATTTCTAAAAATTCAAAAAACATTTAAAGATGCATAACGATTACAAGAACTATTTGAAATTAATGCAAGGAGAGCTTTTAAATATTCAAAGAACACATTTGGTACAGATTTGAAAACAGGCATTCAACTTTGAAACTCAATGAGAGATAATTTTTTTTACAAAAAGATTTAAAAGGACAAAAGCAGAATAAATATAAAAAATCAAATCATGAGTTATGAAATATCATGGAAGCATTCAAGAATATGATACTGTCAGCAGAGGGGGGGATTGCTATTTAAAATAATAAACATAACACATTTTCCTTACAATAAAATAAATTCTAAATCCAAGCTTTAAATTAACTTTTTTTTTTTCATCAGAAAAAAAAACTATTTTAAAAAGAATGAGAAGATTTAAAGGAAAAATTACATTCTTAAAACAATACATAGAGAATTTTGCATTATTGATGTTAAAGTATTTGTTTAAAAAAATTTTCTGTATCTTTCTATGAATGAAATTATACAAATTAACAATCATTTAAATAGAAATTTAAAATGTAACTTTTGATCAAATTAAAGTACCTTTTTAAACATCAGATAGTGTTAAGTTACATGCAATATTTTATCCATTCAAGAATAACAGCTTTAGGTATATTCTTTTACAATGTACTGCAATTTTTATCAAAACACTTCAAAGCAACAAAGGAACTATTGGCAATGAAACTCATTTTTTTGAACCATGTTCAAGTGAAAAGGACAAAACCCAATGTGGTGCCTCACCACACCAAACTAACTAGTGGATTTTTGAGTTACAGATTTAACATGTATTAGCTCTTTTATACAGATTTAACATGTATTAGCTATTTTATGCAGATTTAACATATATTAGCTTTTACACAGCAGGTCTTGTGTCACCAAGACTCAAACCTGTCTGAAATAATACAGGCTCACAGCCATGAACACTCAACTAGAGTGACTGTGCTGCTCATTGCAAAACTATCAATGTTAAAATCTCAACAATGAAAAAGAGAGCAACTAAAGTTGATTCAATCATTAATCCGATAGATTTGCTCCGATTTTAAATAATAAACTTAGAAATTTCGCCAATGAAAAATTTTCTGATAATGTACTAAGAAACTTGGTGGAAAGCTACCTCTAAATCAGGGATTGGTAAATCATGTACCACAAAGCCATATGTGGCTCCAAACATAGATGACAGCGAATCTTTAAAATAAAGTCTCGGTATTTTTAAAAAATAATTGTCTAAAAAATTATTTCCCTTTCTCATTTTCCTTAAAAATATCTATTGAAAAAAATTTACCTTTGCCTATGTATATCTAAGTATACATACATGGCATACCCAGCTCTTGAGCAGGACAATCTAAATTAGGGCTACTTAAAAATAGGTGAAATAGGCAAGAACAAACAATCTTAATCTTATATGAAAATGATAAAAATTATGTATTGGACAAATAAACTTTTCAATCATTATTTGTACAAACAAACATTTTTAATTATTTTAGATTAAACATTAAATTACAGAATAAAGCACTAATGCTATTGGTATGAAAATTTCTCTATGAAGCTTAAAAGTTTAAATATCAACATTATGTCATTGAAATGGGTTGTTTTTGCATTGAACCACAGAAATTAAAAGTGTTTTGATAGCTCTTAGCTTTTAGGTGAATCCATTTAAATAAATGCTCAAAACGTTCAGAATCTACTTTTGACGTAACACTAGAAAATTTCTCAATATACTTATGATGCAATAAAATTTAATAATGCATGTAGTTTATAAAAAAGTACATACCTGTTTCTAGAAGCATCCCATTCTCGAATGCTAAGGTTAGGTAGCTCCATCCATGAACTAAGACTTATTGTTAAAGTTGAGCCATCCATTTTCTGCAATAGCAAGAAATATGTTCCCCTTTACTTTGATAAATATTTTCTTATTAGCAAAAACCTTTTTAAAAAAAATATTTGAAATAATTGTTGCATATGAAAATTTCAAAGTTCAAAGCTGCATTAAAAATGAAGAGCTAAATATTAACATTACTTTCCGTCTATTATATATACACTGCTGGACAATTGCTAAGGACGGATAACACTATCATCCATAGCAACCACAAAATGAAAGGAAGTAAAATGTGGAAAATTAGAATAAGTGCGGGATACTAGTAAGAAGAAGTATAAGTATGCAAATTTTTTTTCCACGTCTGTTCATCACGTGATAGCGTTCATAAGAGCTTTAAAGGTTTTGACGCGTGTGGACAGTTGTTGTTTCAAGTCAAAGTTTTACAGGAAAGATTTAATAGACGAACTTAAAATTTTTCGCATGTCTTTCCGACATCACATTGATGATTTTATGCGTGGCCGAATTATTGGAAAGATCGAAGAAGGGCGAAAAATAACAGATGTTGCCAGGGAGTTCGACATCGCTCACAGCGTTGTTTCACGGCTGTGGAAGTCATTTAAAACTACTGGAATGTGTAGTAGACGGCACGGGGAAGGTCGTGTTAGAAGTACGACGCCTGCAGAAGACAGATATATCGTCCTATCTGCAAAAAGGAACAGGCGCACCACAGCTCAGCAGGTGGCAAATCAGTTTCTTGCAGCCTGAGGAAAGCAGATCTCCTGAAAAACTGTTGCCAGACGTTTGAGGGGAGGAGGACTATACGCACGCAGACCTGTTGTGTGTGTCCCATTGACCAGACAGCACCGTACTGCCCGTTTGCAATGGTGTCGTGAGCATCACAATTGGACTGAACAGGACTGGGCATGCGTACTATTCTCAGATGAGAGTAGGTTCAGTCTGTCATCGGATTGTAGACGCCATCTGATCTGGCGCGAGAGTGGTACTGCTTATCGTCCAGAAAATATCCAGGAAAAGGACCGATATCCGATATGCAGTACCATGGTGTGGGCCGGCATCATGATCAATGGCCGCACGCGCCTACATGTGGTTGCGAATGGGACTGTGACGGGCCAACGATACATTGATGAAGTTCTACTTCCTCATGTTCGTCTTTTCCGTGGTGCTGTCGGTGATAAATTTGTTCTTATGGACGACAACGCAACATGTCATCGAACACTCGCTGTTCAGGATTGTCTAGACAGCGAGGGTATTCAACCTCTCGTATGGCCAGCGCGTTCTCCAGATCTAAACCCCATTGAAAATGTGTGGGATGCTTTGGGGAGGCAAGTTGCTGGTCGAAACTATCCTCCAACAAACAAGAACGCCCTCATCCGTGCACTCACAGAGGAATGGGATAAATTGCCTCAACAGCTGCTGGATAATGTTGTGCAAAGTATGATACGACATGTGGAATGTTGCATCACACTCCACGGTCGACATATCCCGTACTGATACCTTTCTTTAAGGTGCCTGCTGACTTTTAGATGCATTGTTCCATTTCTCCGTACGCAGATCAAATGAACATTTTTTTCTTTCAGATGTTTCACAGCTTTTGTACTTTCCAGAACAATAAATATTCTTTATTCTAATGTCTGAACAGTGTGGCAACTATATTTTATCCTACTAGGCCTCATGTCTCGCTTAATGTTATGCTACATAGCAATTTGTGATCCGTCCTTAGCAATTGTCCAGCAGTGTATATATAGAGAGAGAAACAGATTGACAAAGGTAGATTGATACACAAAAATTACATTAATTTGAAATTTCACTAAATTTGAAAAGTCAACAGTTATTTTTTTAAAATACATTTTCAATTGCAGTCTTACCTCAAATGAGAATACATATTCGTAAGTATAATACTAAGACTTGAAAGTAATAGCAGAAAATTTGAGTTATTTTCCTTTCAGTTTTTTATATTTTTTGAGATAGTATTTTTGCTAATAGAATACGATTTGGATTTGAGAAATGAAGTTATTTTATTTTAAATTGAAGTATTTTTATTTGCGCGCACGCGAAGATACTTATTTAGTTTAGAGTAGAATATACGATGATTTTTTAAACATTTTATTACTTTAACCATGTCAAACTTTATGAAAAGTATGACATCACGAGTCTAGGAATAAAACACTCTTGCAGAAAAAATTTTTAATGATGGTTAATACTAAAATATGATGAAATAACCTTACCATTTTTTAAAAACATTCTGACATTGAGAGGAAAAAACCCTAAATTTAAATTTTACAATAGAACAAACATTTCTGCCTACATATTTTTATGTGGATATTTTATTTTTAAGGAAAAAAATTAATCTACACATACACTAAGAATTTATCACCAATTTTTTTTAAAATTGAACACTTCAGCTCTATATTAGAGAATCTGCAGTCTGGTTAGTTTCACTTTAAAATTAATATAATACACAACCTAGTGAAATTTCATTACAAACATACCTGCCATGATCCACCTGGAATGCCTTTACCAAGTATAACATGATCCACCACATTTTCAGAGTTAAATTTCCACGATATCACAGATGGATTTTCAATTCCCAAATCTGCCTGAGGTCGAACTAATGTGTCAAATAACACAGATACAGGATTCACGGATCGTCCCTCAAGACCTTCTGAGAGGTAAATCAAATCCTGATGCAAATAAAAAAATGGGTTTGTTGAATTCTCAATCATGATGTAAATTTTAAGAGGAATATCAATCATTGCACATCACATCTGAACTATTAAGAGATAAAATAACTAAAAATTTATAAATTAAAACATCTTCAATAAGTTATCTATAAATTTTAATTCAAAATAAAGAGAAAAAATGGTCAAATTATACACAGTTTGTATGAGTATTAAATGCAATACTGTAGAAATTCTTAGAGGATTCTTTCAGACTTCTGGATATGAGATAACTCTAATTTATAAAAACTAAATAACATGGCAAAATATTCAACATAAAGAATCAATAGCTTTCTCTTAGGTTTCAGCCCAGAGAGGCTTGAACATTTATTAACAAAGAAATAGATGCAGAATACAGAACAGTACACTGCAGAAACAAATTTCATATCCATCTACATATAAGAATCAAAATTAAATATGCTCTTATTACATAAAATATCCAAAGAAAACCATCCACCTTCAATTTTATTTCGTAAATAATTTTAAAACATGCATGGATAAAATGTGCAGTCTTTTCAATTTACTAAGAGTCTCAAGTCTTTATAAATAGTAATGCCTTTGAAAAATGAATGAAAAATCAATTACTCTATCAGAGATTAAAAAGAAAAAAAAAAAAAAGCCAGTAAATAACTACGAATACTAACACACAATGAAAACAGAGCAAATGCTTACACATTTTTCTATCACAGAAACAAAGTGTTGAAAGCAGATGAATTTATAAAGCAGTCTCACAATTAAAAATAACTCAAATTATCAAATAAATAAATGTAAAATAAAATCTACAAATTGCAGAATCAAATTTTTATTAAAATTTCAAAATAAAAAAATTATAAAAATAATAATTTCAACAAATATTTAACTTTTCTTTCATTAAATGAAAAAGATATTTTTCAAAGCAAGCTGTAAGAAACAGTTTTTGTAACTATTTTTTAAAGAATCAAATTAGTTTATGAACAACACAAAGGGCTATTGGTGGACAACTTGTAATTTTGAACCAGTGAAATGACGAGGAGCACACTTGAACTAGTCCCTAACTCTCCAAAAGCTTCTACACTACAGCCATGTGTGGAATTAGAGCCTTGACAGACTTTATATGCATCAACCCTGCTACATGACTAGTCTCTGATGATATCAAGACATTAATCTATGACTCAACTGAAATGACCATGGAAACACGCCCATAACTAAGATCACTATTGGATCACTTATTACTTATGATCATATTAAAACTACACTATCAAAGCTCATTCTTCATTAAACTACTATTTTTAATGCAATATTTACTTGTGAAAAAAAAGATACACCTTAACTTTTTAAAAATAGCCACATATATTTTACTTAAGTCATGATATTCTAAATTACAATACAAAGCAGGTGATAATTTACACGGATAGACATAAAATTCCCTCCATTTTAAAAAAATAGTATTAGAACAAAATTTACACAAAAAGTCTGGCCATATAAAATACATACACATTTTAATTCAATGAAAAAAAAATATGTTTCACTCTTCAAGGCTTTGAAATTCTAGTGGATAGTAAAATGTTATTGTAGAGCTGTTTTAAAACTTAAAGGTTTATTAAAATTAAAAATCTTTGATTTCTGAAAACAAAACTGACTAACTTCGGATGGTTTAATCTTACTAAAATTAAGGAATGAAAAAACAAAACAAAATTTATCTTTTTTTTTTTTCGAATATTAATACTCGACTCTTGGAAAAGAACAAGATCTAAGCGAGCTTATATATTTCTTTTTACACTATATTGGACATTTATGAACTAAAGAAGAATTCTGATGAATAAATTTCCAAAATGTCTACCTTTAAATTCAAAGCATGTAAATTATTAATCATGGAACTGTTTGAAAATTATTTACCTGTTGAAGTAGAGACTTATCTTTGTTTTCTTCCAATCGATACTGCAAGAAATCAATAGGATGCGATACTTCATTATAATATGGCCACTTGCCACTTAGCATGTACGACAATGTGATACCAGATGGTCCATTGCCTAGTAAAGAAAATATATAACTAAAATACTTAATAATGAATAATGTAAGAATTATTCTATTAAGATTTTTTGCCTTTCACAACATAAATCAAATTCAGTGTGCAATAAATTATTTTAAATATCTTAATAGTTTATCTATATCTAGCTTAATGGAATAATTTTACATGGCATCTCAGAAGTCTTTTGACATAAAAATAGGATCTGAATTAATCAAACTCCCCAATGCCTTAAAAAAGCTTGATATTCCTTAAAAATATATACCTCCCTTGTTATTTTTTTTTATTTAAAAAAGACAACATTTGATTGTTTTTTGTATTGATATCAAAACTAAGAATGGAATTTCCACAAATTTTAAATAAAAAGCTACTTAATATAATATTTAGTATGCTTCACAATGAAAATTTCAAATATGATTAATTATTGCAGAGTTCAAATATACTTAAAGCACACAAAATAAATTAGAACTAAAACCTAATTCAAATACCAAAGGAAAAAATCAAAGTAAATGAAAAGATGCTATAAAACAGTATATTTAGTTTAAAATAGCCAAACTGACCAGTAATATATATATATATATATATATATATATATATATTGCTCTGGAGAAAATTTGTTAGTCCAAATTACACATTTATGGAGAATCTTGAATTTTAAAAAATGAAGCTTGACAGAGATATAATATACATATTATACCTCCAATTTGCTATCAACATTATTAAAACAGAAAAAGAATTTTCTTACAGCAAAAAATTTTGTAGATTAGTAATATATTTTATCTTTTAAAGCTGTGTTTAATGACTTTTGCACAGAAATTTAATATCAAGATTAAAAATAATACATTTAAATTTAGACATAAGAGATTTATGCATTTTCCCCCTCAAGAACTTTGACAAAGCATATATAACAACCTAAAAATTTGTATTTAACATAGATTTCACACAAAATAACAAATTAAATTTTCATACATCTATATTTTTTTATGTTATTATATAAAAAGTTATGTAACACTTTAAATCTATTGGGTTGTTTGGAAAGTAATTTATTTTTTACCCTACAGAGGATTGATTTAATTGTATTTTTTACACCCAAACTTCACACTGAAGCCCATAATCATTATGTTTTGAGAGCTGATATAGCAAGGCTTGTTTGTGAAAAAGTCCAATTGATTATACGCAGAAGTTTTCAGTTGGTGCCTTTTCAATTAAAGAGCATGAAAAGCAACATTTTATTCGCATTTTACTTTTCACTATTGATAAGGTAAAAATGCTGTTCAAACAAGAAAAAAATATGATGTGTATGGAGAAAATGAATTGAAGTGCCAAAATTGGTTTGCAAAATTTTGATCCAGCAATTTTGATGCTGAAGATGCACCACGTTCTGGAAGGCCAGTAGAAACTGATAGACACAATAAAGGCATTAATTGATACAAATCGGCAAATAACTTGTGAAATCATTGAGAGGTGAAATTTCTGTTCTGACTGTTCATAACCATTTGAAAGATCTAGGTTTAACCTCAAAGCTAGACATATGGGTTCCTCATGTTCTTATGGAAAGAAATTTATGTCGTCCAGTTGATGTCTATGATTTGCTTCTCAAACATCAAGAAAATAATCCATTTTTGAAGTGCATGCACAGTGGGAATGAGAAAGGGATGTCTATACAATGCCAAATACAAGAGATCATGGAGTCAAAAAAGTAAATCAACTCAAAGCATTTTGAAAGCCAATATTTATCAAAAAAGGGTAATGTAAGGGTTTGGTGGGATTAAAAAAAAATTTTTTTTTTTCTTTAAAGCTTTTATTGGACAACACAACACAATTCTGAAGTATACTGTCATCAGCTGGACAAACTGAAGGATTCACTTAAACAAAAAAGACCAGAATTGGTCAACAGAAAAGATGTAGAGTTCCAACAAGATAATGCGAGATTTCATACAAGTTTGGTGACTCACCAAAAGCTTTTACAGCTTGAATGGGATATACTGCCACACTCACCATATTGTCCAGATCTGGCACCTTCTGATTATTATTTGCTCCACTCTTTACAAAAAGTTTTAGATGGTAAAACCTTTATTTCAAATGAGAAGTTTAGAATCATCAGGATCAATTTTTTGCTAGCAAAGAACAAAACTTTTATGAGTGTGGAATCATGCTACTTCCAGAAAGATGGCAAAAGTTATTGGACTAGAATAGACAATATATAGTTTAATAAAATATTTATTCACTATATGAAGATTGTCTTTCATTTTCACAAGAAAAAACGAAATTACTTTACAAACAACCCAATAGCCTCTACACCCATTTAAAGAACTGGGTTTAAAAAAAAAATTAAGACTAAAACTCAGGCTTGTAACTGAAACTTATCAAATTTAGCCAAGATTTAAAGATTAATCTGTTTAAAAATCAAAATCTTAAGCACTTTCCACAGTTATAAGTACAAGCAGACTGCATTACACACACAGAATTAACATTTTAGTTTCAACAAATTAATACAACTAATAAATTAGAAACAATTTTTAAATCTAATTAGATTGCAACCATTCATTATCTATAGGTACTACAAATACAGTTTTTTGTTCATAAAACTTCCATTAGAAAAATAGGTACTTGTGTATTAGCCTCACTGCAGCCAAAATGACACCATGTGAATCACATTTTCCACGAAATTCTGCGATTGATTAGTTTTTTTCATATAAAACATGTTAAGAGTTTTGTTGTTTTGATATCATGACATGAATTGTGTGGTAACATTTTTGGTGCAGTGACACTAATACATAAGTACCGAAAAATATATACGTAACATCAACCTCTTATTTATAACCATTAATATTTTATAAATAACATAAAGAGTCAAATATTTACCAATAACAACAGCATCTTTGAAAACTTGATTTTCCATAAATGTTAGAATTAACAGCAACGATAAACAAATAAATATATGCAAGTATCAATTAAGTTACCTGAAAAAATTTTTAATTAGTACTTTAGAATAAAATAGGGGGGAAATGACAAAAATATTAAATTTAAAATTAAAATGAAATATGTGAAGCTATTTTGATGCATAATTTAAAAGGGGTTCTAAAGCATTCACATGAAAAATATTCTGAAAGTTAAAAAATACAAAAATGAAACATACATGTTGAAATGTGTATGCTTAAAACAACTAATTTAGATAAGAGAATAACATTTTATAAGATGTGTTTATTGAAAATCGTTAAAAGGATCATCTACATATAATGGGCTCATATTAACTTATAAGGAGAAAAGAAAATGATTGAAACATTGTTATAATAAGTAAATTTTTGAGCTATGCAAATTTATTTACAACACAAATACAGGCATTCCACTCTGATACTTTTCTTTTACTTTAAAATAACTCAAATGTTAGTTTTCTTTATGGATATTAAATATATTCCTAATCATTAGAATAGTCATTAGTAAAAAGAGCCAAATTATTATTGATTAAACATTTTATACTTCCGTGTTCACAGAAATAGCAAATTCATTTAAAGTACCTTTAGTACAGAAGAATTAAGTAATCAGACTACACTATCTGAAAGTTTCTGTAAATGCTGGACCTTTATAAAAGTTTTGTATGTGTAATATTGTTTGGATTGTTCACTACACATTAGGCATTAAATCCAGTTCTGAAAGAATTTTTTTCTGAAAATAAATTATTCTTGTTTTTTGGTAGTGTAAATATTTAATTATTTTAAAATTTTGTAAGGAAATCAATTTCATTCAAGGAATACATAGTTACAATAAATAACCATGAAAAAAGTTAATATAGTAACTCTATCATTCAGAAAAATCAAATGAATTCCTTTTTAGTGACAATTTTTTTAAATCACTATCTGTAACATCAATAATCAAACCGCGAAGTTAAATACATTTTTACAATTGTACTGAAATCTTCACGAACATCAAAGAATATTTCCAATGCATACAAACAATTAAACTTGTATATAGCTAGCTGTTTCATATAAAACTAAATCAAGTCAAGGAATAACGTAAAATGGGTGAATTCTTTAATATGGAAAATGTACAGAGCTAAAACATTGCACCTTTCTTAACATAACTGAAAAGCGATGGATGGAAGAAATTGTTTTATAATAAAGATATAAAAATATGCTTCAATAGAAATAACTAACTTCATATACTTAAGAGAATGAAATATTACTTTTATGAAAAGCAAATACACACAGACAAAAATTACAAATCGAAATAAAAAGAAGAAACTACTAACAGTATGCGTTACGTAATTTCCTCTTATGACAGTACACCGCCATAGTACATCTTTACAATAATTGAGTAAACGATGATGGCAAAGTAATATGTCATCTAAAACATCACTTAATTCACAATAATTTTTTTTCAAACAACAATAGACCATGATTAAATCAAGATGAAGCTCAACTGCATATCGATAATATTGAAAATCAACAAACTACAGTTAGCCGGCAATGCCACAACGAAGAACGATAAAATAGATTTTAATTTTGGTTCCACAAATGCTGTAGCTTTTGGAGTCTCTTATCTGGGTACTTGCATCATCAATACAAAAAAGAAATCTAAAGAATTACATGCAGCTTTATGCGAATCCACGGCTCCTACTCATTATTTTGAAAAATTCGGACCGAGCCAAATTTTAAATGCAAAACAATGTTTTACAATAAGAAAAAAATATCACATTGGATACGTAGAAATACACGATGGACTACAGTTGAAAGGTTTGTAAATGAGAACAGTTTCAAACTTAAACATATGCCAAACATACTGACTTTGGTTAGAGGATCTTTACATCTGGTAGAAACAGATACCCGGAGGTGTTCATTGCTACAAGGATTATTTAAGAGTAAATAAAATCTTAGTTTAGTCAGTTTTTCAAATAAAATGGCGACTGTTTTAGGCAATTGAACCTATTTAGGACCAACTGGATTAGAAAAGAAATATGATAATGATATCAAAAACTAATTGACACAACTCCATTTTTATAAATACAACTTTCATCGCCAACAAAAAAAAATGAAATCCCGAGTTTATAAGAATTATTTATGGAGAGGGGAAAGTGTGCAATACAAAATAGAGAGATAGAAAATAACTGTGTAAAAAAGAGGTTTATACACCTCACATACTTTCAAGTAAACATTTCAAGTAACATTTCAACTAACACATTTCAAGTACACATTTCAAGAAACATTTCAAGTAAAAATTTCAAGAAACATTTCAAGTAAAAATTTCAAGAAACATTTCAAGTAAAAGTTTGAAGAAACATTTCAAGTAAAAGTTTGAAGAAACATTTCAAGTAAAAATTTCAAGAAACATTTCAAGAAACATTTCAAGTAAACATTTCAAGTAACATTTCAAGTAACATTTCAAGTAACATTTCAAGTAACATTTCAAGTAACATTTCAAGTAACATTTCAAGTAAACTTTGCAAATAAACATTGCACCGCAAGCAATCTATTAAGGCTGTTTTCGGTTAATGTTAAAGAATAGGACCCGAATTCGGAACATTTTTTCAGATATAAAAGAAATGAGAAAAGTTAATATGATATTCTAGCTTCACTATCCTTTAGAGAGCAGCATTTTTTCATCATACATCCCTTTTTTAACCGAGTTGATTCATTTTTTCTGGTATAAAATGTGTTTTGCGATTTTTCTCCTATACCATAATGTTGAATGGGCTATATGCCATCACGTATTAAAACGAAAAAGAAAGTATTCATGAAACATCTTGATATTTTTAAAAACACTATATCGTTAACAGAGATATGAGTTATAAGGTTGCAAATTTCCATGGAAAAATTGAGGCATTTTTCTGTCTGAAAATGTGTTTCGTGTTTAGTTCAAGCTCTCGTACTTTTACCGAAGACAGCCTTAAAAGTGAATAGAATTCCTATGAAATATTTTGCTGGGACATTAAGTGTAAGTGAGATGCATACAGAGTATTTACTCGAATTGAAATGAAATAAGCAAACGAACATTATTATCATTTGAAAAAGGAATTGTGCATTATAAATTATTTCATTTCAAAAAATTGTGTAGTCTATCATCCACCATTCGTTTAAAACCTTTGCCTTTGATCTTGATTTCAATAACATATCATAGTTATTTGCTGACATGTCGCAGCTTCTTGAAGAAAAAGTTGGCATGAATTGAGTTCTTAATAATTTGCTCTTTTATTTCCAACATATATATGATCCCATATAACCTTATATTTTCTGCCAGATATCACATTGCCTACAAAAACTGCAACAAATGTGTTAAGCAATCTTTGTAGAAATGAAGAATATTTATGAAAAAAGTACGCGATATATTTTTTTGTGTATAATATCCTCACCTATTAAGCTCCCTTTTCTCTGCTTTCTTGTTTTATTAAAAAATAAAAGATGGCACAATTATTTAAGGCCGGGGTGGGCATTAAGTCGACCGCGATCGACCGGTGGACCACCAAGACATTTTGAGGTGGCAGCCTTCACTAAGACCTAATAATCATTCCATCATATGAAGGTCTAGAAATACCGTATTTGTTCAAATCTAAGCCGCCATCGATTCTAAGCCGCGCCCCAAATTCTGAACAAGATTTTGTGCAAAAGGAAAATCAAGGTAAAAGAGTTGATCGATATCAAATTTTACGAAATTAAAATAAATTTAAAAGGAAAACTAATAAGAAGTGAATAATTAGTCATTTTATTAGTATTGCAAACTTTTAAATACATGCATGAAGCTGTAATTGCTGTACATACCCCTTCCAAAAAGTTTTCCCTTCGATTCTAAGCTGTGCCCAAATTTTAGTAGCATTAACATTGGAGAAAAAAGTGCGGCTTAGATTCGAGTGAGGAAAAAAATCAGATAGTCGAAGAAGGTCACTGGGTGGACCGCAAAACCTTGTAGAAATTCCCGTACCCTGGAAAAGTCTGCCCATCCCTGTTTTAAGGTGTAGTTAAATACAATATAAATTATTTTACCCTTTCATGTCGCGTTATTTACATCTTATGACTTGAAAATATCATTTAATATGTGATCTGAACGATTCTCTCTTAAATCCGAAATCATTATCATTTTTTTTTTTTAGTTTTTCTATATTTCATGATTAGTAAAGTCTGAATAATGTGTGAATATTCATGATCATGTAGTTTTTTTTTTTAATTAACCAAGTTATTTTCTGAAGTTAAATTACATAAAAACAGCAGTTTTCCACTTGAATTAAATGAGTAAAGTTAAATTAAAAATACACTTATTTCTCAGGTTATATAAACTTCTTCTTTAAAGTAGCATAATAGTTTAATTTTCATGAATAACTTTGAATGAATGAACTATGATTAATAAATTCTGGCTGTATGGAAATTCAATTGCCCCAAGCAAGGTAACAAAACGTCCTCGTACTTGCTTTCCTAATGCAGCCTTTAGCATCAATACGCACACAATTTTAATAATAAAAAAATGAATCAATAAGCAAAAAAAAAAAGACGCAGTTTTTATTGCAGTACAAATAGTTGAAGACGACAGTAAGAAAATTAAAAAAAAAATATTTTTCTTATTCCATTAGAGGGGGAATAGGAGACTTCAAAAAAATCTGTAAGCTGAAACTTCAGTTCTTAATTACTTTCACCATACTGTTACGTCATAATAATAAATAAGTATTTAAATACTTGAGTATCATATCCAAAAGTTGTAAAAAAGTATAAGATTTTGCCAACGAAAAAATATTGATAGATAAAATGAGATAAAAATAAAGTAACACATACACGATAAATGAGAGGAGACGGTATATATATTTTTTCTATGTGTGCAGAGATGTCACTCTACTTTAATCTAATCATTTGAATGAAGAAGCACTCTTTTAATTCACGTCATTTCTCTTGAAAATTTTGTTGTTGGCATTCGTCTCTGATGAAAAGCGAAAAAAGTAGCACTATCAAATGAAAGCTCTCTAATGAAAATAAATCTTTAGTGATGTTGGAATTGGTCAGTTTTTAAGCAATGCTATACGACTTCAAAGACATAGTATCATAAAGCATGCAAACACATTACATAAAAAGCAGTAATGATGCAAAAATATTTTGTTTTGAGCCGAAAATTTTAATGTGTTCTATTTCCCACATTAATATTTTAATTTTATTGCGACTTTTTTTTTCCAAACAGAGAATAAATACTAAAAATGTAGATGA
>BMAU01018855.1:242500-245000 GCA_019973935.1 Trichonephila clavipes
TTATTTAATAATATATTTCATGCTGGTTTTTTGTTCTGGACAATCGTATAGGGATATGATACGGGAATGGTGGAGTATCGACCCCAGAACTCCTTCTTCTTGAAAAATTCCTGTGTGCGCCACTTGATATGTAAAAAAAAAATTGTATATTATTTTAATATATATTTCTTACAGAGCTCAAATAAATCGTGCTTTACCTAAAATTTCGGAATTCTGACGAATATGTCCAGAGAATATGCTTAAATTTCTTATTCATGCAAAATTCAAAATTCAATAAATCCAAAAAGGGTACTGGATAAGATTAGAGGTTCGCTTTATCTTCTTGTATCTTGCTATGTAAGACAGTGTAAGCGAATGAAAAAAATGATGAAAGGAAAATCGTTAATAAGGGACTCTAATCTAGGCATGTAAAGAAAGGAAATGACTCTTTAGAATGATTTAGAGTCGTATAAGCTAAAAGAAAAATTTTGAATCATTAATCTTCGCACTTCAGAGGACAATGAACACGCAATGGAAATTATTTGATTTCTTATATCGGTGTGTGTGAAGAAAGAAACAGAATTAAAAATTCCACCCCTCCCATCTTGTATTATATTTCTAATTCCCAATCCACCATTTTTCCTTTTTTTTTTTTGTGAATTGAATTGTTTGGCTGAATTCATATTCTTTAAAGCTACTACACAAAACTTGTATTAGCTTTCTGGATTAAAAGTAATACTTTGGATTAGCATCATATGAATATAATCTTTAAAAAAGATGTTTAAAAAATAAATTCCAATTTTTTTTAAAAAAAAAACTATAAATAGAAGATAGAAAAAAAAGATGTAAACAGAAAAGTATAGAACGACCCCACATCTTTAACGCAATCAATTTCCAAATTTCTTCTAATTTACATGCAAATACATAATAATAAATTATTATCTGTAGATATCTTTTTAATATTTAGTGTTCTTAATATCAATTTAAAGCCAAAAGTAGTTAAGAAATATTTTATTGGAAATTTAAATACTTGATGACTGTAAAATTTTTACTTCCAATGTCAGACTTAAAGTGAAAATACAGAATTTTACGCTGATATTTAAAATCTACGAAAAAATTCACAAAATTAATTATGAATACTTATCAAATTCAAGGTAATTATTTATGTATGTGTGTTATTAAATTTTGCTCGTGTTTTTTTTAAAATATGTGACGAGTTTCATTTAGTTATATCTTTTTTTGACGAACGAATGAACGAACATTTTTCGAAATGAACTGATTCGTTTAAACAGCAAGAAATATTTTACTCTGAATGGCTGCTTACACTACATATATGGGCTGGAACGCTTTTTTTGTTCTTCTTTTTCCAAATCGAATTTTATATTCTGCGTTTCTGACTAATTATTAAATTAATTGATTTTAATGGGAATCTTAGTGTAACTTATTAAAAAAGATGAATTTGAAAACCATTTTTATGTATAAATTTAGAGAAGGAACTTTTTTGATTAAATCTTTCGAAGAGAGAGAATTAATTAGTTTTGTTCTGGCAGTTTCAGCTGTCAACTTAAAGGCACTATAATGCCATGCATCTGTTAGCAAACACATAAGGAGTTCCTTGTTTAAACAATGACGATAGTTTACTCTTTAACTCGCATCTTCAAGAAAGCAGACAGTAGTCGCGGTAAACTAGTTGTGTAGTTACGGACTCGTAACCGGTGTGTCATTAGTTTGAGCCTCAGTGACTCTGGAAACCCGACATGTAGATGGGCCGATGTCGTTAAATCTATCTAGGTACAATGTCTTCCCGTTCGCTCGGTGGGGTAGTTTGGATAGGGGGACCAGCTTAGGTGTCGTCCTCGTTACTTGACAGAAGCTTAAATTACGAGGTCCGATGCCAGCATCCCTCGTGTGCTTTATAGTGCAACGTTTAATATAACTCTTCCTCTCTCTCTTTGATAGATAGTCTTATAATTTGATAACAGTATATTTTTTATTCATAAACTTTAACTTACTCAGTGGTGCAACAGCCCATAAGGGTCAAGGCCTACTGTGCCCAAATCAGTATACACGACCTTGAGCTCTAAGGTGCATGAGCAGATGTTCCAGTCATGGGATCAGTCTGACGTGAAACTCCCAGTGTTAAGTTCACAAACAAGCTTGGTACTCCATTATCGACCCACTGAAAGAATGAAAGGCTGAGTCGACCTTGCCCATTCCGGAATTTAAACCCCGGACCTGTGGTGCGGTAGCGCGATTCACTAATCATTCAGCTACTGGGCTTCATTCATAAACTTTAATAAACTTAAAAATTTATTACATTATTCAAAAATATCGAAACCTAATCATCTTAAATATTTTTAACTTCATGTAATATACTTAGTGTGTATGTTGTCGCGGTAACCTATTGATCAAAGTAAAGGACTTGTGGCCGGCGTGTTATGAGTTCCAACCTGTACATCTGAAGACTCGCCGTACAGAGAAGGCCAATAGACGTTAAAAATGTCGAAGCTCAAACATTCTT
>BMAU01018855.1:250000-253104 GCA_019973935.1 Trichonephila clavipes
GGGACATTTCCTCAATGGCCAATGAAGTTGGAGACCGATATGAAACCTCCTTTAGTTGATTTGCGCATGCACGTGTCAGTCACGCAAAATCTGACACGCCTACTTATCTCTACACCTCTTTCGTCATCTATTTTAATTTTTTATATTCTTGTTTAATTTTTCCCCTTTATTTCTTTTTCAATGAAGAAGCGTGTTGCGTTTATAGTTCCATTGTCATTTTGCCTGTAATGTGTTGCTACCTCTGTTTGGTTTTTTTCAAAATCTGTTCGATGACGATCAATAATACTATTTTATTGATTTATTAGCGAATGTATTGTAATAATTACTTTTCTACAGCTTCCAGACAGATGGTCTGAACGATTTAATTGAAAAAGTTTTATACGAGCAGATGGCGCTGTTAAAAACAAAATGTTAGATTTTGTGTAGTAATTCGAAAGGTTTTTATTCAACTTTGTATATTTTATAAAATTAGCGTTTTAGTGAAAATTAATTTTTATTTCATAACTTCTTAATTTAAATTTTTAAAGTACGTCGATTTTATTTTATTTTATTTATATATTTTTGAGGATTATTTTAAAGTATTTTTTTAGAAAAAAATTATGTATAACCTTTTTTTTTCCTTAAAAATCATCTTGGGATCATTTTAAATAAAAATGTTAACATTACAAAAAAGAATTGTTACTTGAAATCTAGATATGTTCTCAATACATTTTATCGCTGATAAAATATTCAAGTTCCTTCTAGCTTTATAAAAATAATTTTGCTCCACAGAGACTTTAATTCACTTTTAATAAATAAATAAATAAAAAAAAAGATTGTTAATGAATAATATAGAGAAATTTTTTGTTTGGTTACATAACTTTTTAGAAACTATTTTTAGGAAGATGTTCTTGGATTATAGCCGAAACATCCCTTTCTACATCACACATCTCACACAGCTGAGCGGAAGCTTTACTACTTTGAAATTGGTAAGAAGCTGCCAGGAACGCTATATATATTCAGAAGGAAGGAAGGACGAGACACGTGCCTTGTGAAATTTTATAATTGCGTTTTTTGTATATTATTATGACTAATATTTCGTTCTAAGCTTCTCAAGAAAATTTAATCCATAATTTCTCCAAAAAAAAAAATTCTATTCACGTTAAACAATTTCGTAAAAAAAAAAAGATTTTTTTTTGGAAGACAACATTAAAAAATAATTTGACTGAAACCTTGTATTTGAATCATTAAGAAGTAATGTAATAATGTTTAGGATAAATATACAATTGCTTTATACTTCTAAATAAATAAATAATTTTTCATGACTTTTAAAAGGGCAGTTTGATATAAAAACGCTATAAAAATGTAGCTACATTCCCTGATATAAAAATTAATAACTATAAAATCTATTTCTCTATAATTCATTTTTATAACTAGAACTTTAAGAAAGTCTAACAGCTGAATTCACAAATCAAAACACAAAAGGAGACAAAATATGGATATAAGTAAAATCAGTATAATTAAAAGAAAATTTGTTTGTTTAACAATGAATTAACTCCTTGCGTATATACCCATGCAACCACTAGTGGATAGATGTTATGTACAGAGGAAAATTCCATTGTAACCTCCTGTGGATACATGGCTTATTTAGGAGTACAACTATGGTTGCCAGATGTTCGGTTTTCGACCGGACAGTCCAGTTTTCTTCATGTTAGTCCGGTCAAGAGAATCTGGGTAAACCGGACAAAAGAATGTCCGGTTTTAAATACATTTTGCGTAATATGTGGTGCTTTGGGACAGATAACCAACACAACGAGTAGGATTGTAGGTACCTAGGTGTATATCTACATGGTTGGACACGCGTGTAGCATGTGGATAGGATTGCGCAGCCAGAGCCACCTTCGGTTCGGATTCGATTCGACTCTCGACCTTACTCTTCCGCTCTTCCCCTCAAGCTCCGACGGGGAGGGGAAGGGGCCGGTAGCGGGGAGTCGCTGTCGGTCCATAATTGTTATTGTTGTGGGTATATTCGATTCCTATTATTTGTGCACTTCCGCTGTCGTGGTCGTGTATGTGTGTGCCAAAATGGAAGACAAGGAAGCATCTAACAGCAAGGAAACTCCAACCAAGAAAGCGAGAAGAGTTTGTCATTATAATGTTGATTGGGAATCACGTTTTTTTGGTTAAATAAATGCGATGAAGACAACACAAAAGGCTATTGCAAATTGTGCAAAAATTCGTTCACTGTAGCTTATGACGGCTTAAAAGCAGTTACCCACCACGCTGAGGCAAAGAAGCACAAAGAGTGGGAAAGTGCTGCAGCCATGTCCTCACCGAATGAAGTCTTTCTTTACACCAAAAAAGGCAGCGCCCAAAGTGAAAAAGTTGGCATTGCCGAATTAATCTCGAGGTTTACTCATAGTATCAAGCACCACATTTCCTTATGTTGCTCAAGATTGCTCCTTGAAAGTATTAAAACAAGTGATAAACGATTCAGATATCGTAAAGCAAATGACAGGAGGACGCAACTAAATGTACAGCTTTGGTAAAGCAAGTTTTGTTTCCGTATTCAATGGAACTTGTGCAGGAAGATTTAAAGAATGATCTTCCCTTTCGGTAGCGACTGATGCATCAAATAAAGGTAATAGAAATTCTTTCCAGTTGCTATTCAATATTTCTCACCAAAGCGGCATCTGTCATAAAATATTGGATTTTTACGAAGACTCATGAAGATTCAACATCTATTAAGGAACGTATATGTGAAGTCATGGATAAATCACGACTCCCATAGAGCTGAGTAACAGCATATGGAGCGGACAACGCCGTCTGTTAATTTTGGAGTCAATAATTCCGTTTTTCAAAAATTAAAGTCTGAAGAAAACAACGACATAATTGCTGCTCACTGTAATGACCACATATTTCATAACTCAGCTAAAAATGCATTAAAAGTAATGCCTGTTGATGTCGAAAAATAGTGATGAAAGCATCCCATCAAGGCTTTGAATAAACTAAGCCACCTTGTAGTGGAACGTGACGAATGACTTCTTTGTATTCGTCAAAATCAAAGCACTCCTTCAAATCTTCTCGTTTCTTAACGGAACAAGAGAACTTTGCAAAATACTTTC